>JBBBWG010002526.1:0-33118 GCA_037176905.1 Azolla pinnata
CCTATCATCTCCTGCCTTTGTTGCTCTATAACTTTCTCCTTCTGATACCTGGATAATTTGCCATTAGAACCGACCTCAATCCAAGGTCTTCCCTCAATTTCGTGTTCCTCCTGCACACCTTCCTCAATACTTTTACCTTTTTACCTTGAGTTAACTATAATTTCTCCGTTTCCTTGATTCACATCCGTAGTTTTGTTCATCTCTTTTCCTGGTTCCACTTGATTTGACGGTACCATACCAGTACAAGGGGTATTGGAAACCTCAACAATTGGGGTTTGTGTACATTCAGCCATAAAATGACCCAATCCACCACATTTGAAGCAATGACCAGCAAAGGAACCCCAATGCAATTTGCAACGAAATGACCTCATTTCTTCTGTTTTTATATTCAACCACATAGGTCTCTTCTTCATTGTATCCCACAACATATATAACCTATATCAATTATGCGCTTTTGCAATAAGAGCAACTATCACTTTTCCTAACTGTTCCATTACACTTTATATGATGGGCCACAAAAAGGAGAATTTACACTCTACTTCAACCCATATTGGACATTGCTGCTTCAAAATCTCTTTAAACTCTAATAATAGTTTCCAGGGAACAATGCACACCAAATTATTGTTAAAGAAAACTGGGAGACGAGCCAATAATCTATCTCTTTGTTCTTCAGTTCGAAATATAACCTCAAAAAATCCTCTTGGACCTTTATAAACATCCTCCACACTATTTCTACCCACCATAACATTTAACCATTAACGCACCCAATCAACAATAGGAATTTTTCCAGTAAAAAAACAAATAATACCTCGATCATAGAACATGGTAAAGGCCTTCAAGATGTCCTTGCGGGGCAACTCCACCTCCACTATATCCTCAGCCTCTGCATCTGCCAAAATATCTTCAGTATCGGGTAGCACATCAAGTAATGCTTGATTTGCAACTGCATGAATAGTCTCCCAATAGTGGTCAGTCATCTCCTCCTCCACACCTTCAACCGCGACTTGGGCATAGGACGGCTGTTGTACCATAACCATATCATCATCTTGCTGATTCAGATGATCAGTCTTTTGTTTCTTCAAATTGATATCTTCAGTCACCATCTTGACAGGCCGCGACCTAAAATCTGCTAAGAAGCTGCCGATACTGCTCTCAAAATCTCTATTCTATATATCAATGCGAAGCTCGCGCAAGGTTCGAATCGAGCTAAAGATCACTAAAATCGGAGTTCAAACGAGAAAGTTATGAAGAAAACTCTAATTAGGTCTCTCTGCTTTTCTTCTGCTCGCCATCTTCTTCCTTTTCTTCTTCTTCTTCTTCTTCTTTCATCTTCTTCTTCTTCTTTCATCTTCTTCTTGAAAGTATTATCTTTCAGATTTAGGGTTCAGGGCTAGGGTTTTGTTTAGGATTCTAGCATTTTAGGGTTTTAGGGTTAGGGTTAGGGAAGACAAGGTATCCAATCAACGCGCATAGTAGCGATTCAGATGAGGCTCATAACCGAGAACGTAAAAAGAATTTAAAGCAAGAAGTTACACGGAAGAATGCTGAGGCAGAACAGCAAATACAGATGAAAACACGATGGAAAAAAGCATGCCGTAGCAGCATCACCAGTTTGATAAAAGCTCCATAGTTGGGCATGCGCCTAAGTCCTTACCGCATGTTACACGAGTCCGCGAAAACCGGCTTCGAACAACCGTGCCGTCATTTTCCATCTTCTTAGTGCATGCGTCTGAAAAACACCATGCTTGCTCGATCGCTCAGTGACACGCTTTTACGTTTTTCATTCGCATCTCCCGCTCCGAGTTTCGGACTTTTGAAACCTTTTGTGCCGCACGATGGCCCGTTGCGACCGCTTCGATTCGAGTGTTTGGATGCCGCGGGCGCGGCGGGGAATCCGACGCGTCATCAGAGCTGCTGCTTTAAGTTCTGCCGATGAACACGGTATTTGGCAAGAAAGCCAAAAATATCGCAGTAACAGAGTAGTCCCGGGAAACAAAACCAGAAAAAAAAAACAAAAGGAAGAACATCAGAACGGTGCCAAGATCTTTCTTTTTTGTTTTTGTCTTAAAAGTCAAAAGCGTTGAGAGAAAATGTGTAATTCGAGGGGGGGCTTTGTTTTTCATGAACCCGACGTGAATCGAACACGCAACCTTCTGATCTGGAGTCAGACACGCTACCATTGCGCCACGGATCCAGATAAAAATAAACATATATACATGTATTCATGAGTATATACATACGTCCAACCATGTACACATACACACATGCACCATGTACATACGGGCACATGCATCCACCCATGCATCGACGCATGTATACATGCTCACATACATACAGGTACATGCATCGACGCATGTATACATGCTCACATACATACAGGTACATGCATCCACACATGTATGCATACACACATACGGGCACATGCATCCACACATGTATACATACACACATACATACAGGCACTTGCATCCACACATGTATGCATACACACATACGGGCACATGCATCGACGCATGTATACATGCTCACATACATACAGGCACATGCATCCACACATGTATGCATACACACAAACGGGCACATGCATCCACACATGTATACATACACACATACAGGCACATGCATCCACACATGTATGCATACACACATACATACAGGCACTTGCATCCACACATGTATGCATACACACATACATACAGGCACTTGCATCCACACATGTATACATACACACATACGGGCACATGCATCCACACATATATACATACACACACATAGGGGCACATGCATCCACACATACACACATACGGGCACATGTATACACACACACATATACGGGCACATGCATCCATGCATGTATACTGCACGCACACATACATCCACCCATGTATACATATGCGCGCACATGCATGCATGTGTGCATACGCACGCATGTGTACATACGGACGCATGCATGTGTGCATACGCACGCATGTGTACATACGGACGCATGCATGCAGCTGCGCATGTGTACATACACATGCATGCATGCATACATCCACACACATGACTCTCTCTTCTTCTTCCATAGCCAATAGGCTTTGGATTTCCTGTTTTTTCCGCCGGCCAAATCGAGGGCGACATCGTGCTTGCTTCTCCGAATTGGACTCGTTCGAGATGCAGAAGCCAGAATCATGCAGAAGCCGGAACTGAACCGAGGTTCCACGAGGGCTCTTTAAAACACACGATAGGCTGCGAATCTGCTCGTGCTTTCGAGAGAATGTTCTGGGCCCAGTCAAGGAATCCCTGTGGATGAACGTCGAAGCGTATGTAATATATATAATATATATACACGTCTCAAACGTTCTCTTCTTTCTTCTGTTTCTCCTGCATACTGTTCCGGTTCAATGCCAACCTTTTTCCTTGTGGGTTCTTCTTATTGCCTACGATGCTCGTATCTCTGATTATGTGTATACATCCAATTTGCCTTGCGTTTTTCTCGTTTTGTCTTCTGATACAACTTCGGGTCGTGCCGCCAGCTTAATCGAGAATCGATCTCGGGGTAGCTGCTATCGATGTGTGGTTGTCGTTAATGCGCGCCCAATTGTGTTTCTGCATCGGGGCTCCGAGTCCGCATCGATCACAAGATGCGTATATAACCAAGTTCTCGCCACGTTTCATAATCCTGGATCAGCTGTGGAAAAAAAAAAAACTTTCTTGATTCGAGGGAAAATTACCGGAGAACTCACACCAAATTTATTAATAATGACTTTTAGCGCTTACTAAAACTAAAAAGTACAAATTTAACACCTAGTTTTATTACTAACCGACCAGTTCCTCCTAATCGCTTCTCGCTGATGGATTTCGTCATTTCTCTTGCTAATCGCTTCCGTCTATCTCTTCTCACGTTCATCGGCTCATAACCCAGCTACTGCAATTTACCAAATGCTTCCTAGTTCCTACCGTCGATTAGTAATCGATTCCCTTGCTACTGCATTCAATTATAGCAGAAGTTAACATAATTTCAGAATCTAATGAAATTGGTGTTAATCAATTAATTGGGTGCTAATCGTTAGTTAGAGATAGTGAATCTTTAATCATTTATTTGATTAAGTATCAAAATGTAGTTAATGAATCCCTTCTTTCTACAAATGGTTTCTTCTTCTTCGTCTTCTTCGTCTTCATCATCATCATCATCATCATCATCATCATCATCATCTGATTCTCCGTCGTTGGCATCGCGCTGCTCGAGCTTCTCGCCTGCTTCTCGGCTATGGCGCAGCAGACTCTTGGATTGACCGCACCTTCCAATTCCATCGTTCCTCAGGCTCGTTTCATGACGATGTTTTCCTAGTGTCGTATACTCATGATCTCTCTATCTCTTTCTCTGGCCCTCTTAACCATCTCCATCCATTACTGTCCGTTCTTTCGTTCTACCTCCCGTTTCCATGTCCATTTCCTCCATCATCGGTCTTCCTATCAACTCCTATCCTTAGTTCGTACTCACAGATGGATTTCTTCTGGCGTTCGCCTCTTTTCAATACCCAGTTTTATCTCGTGGCCTTACACGTTTGGAAAAAGAGTCGATTTTACTGTGCAAGTTTCCGTTTTGCCCAGCTACTTCCGTTCCTATACGCCTCTCGATATCCTTGATTTGAATCCGTCTTCTCTCCGATTTTAGATGATGTCCATTTCAATTATACTATACGAAACTATCCTCGTTCCATCCATTATGTGTGTAGATCAATGCTTTCTCTTTATCGCTCAGTAGTTTCACATTCATCTATTTGAGCTGGTTATCTGCATACCCCAGGAGGAGGGGACAATTCTATCGATCTCAATTCTGTGAAATATGGCTTGTTAAGAGATATTTTTCTGTGTGGTTTCAGATTAAAGTTTCTGTCTCTTCATCTGGTGCAATTGAATGGAAAGGAGACATATTAGTAGTGGGAGTGTCTGCATCCGATCTTGAGAGGGATGAGAATGGAAGCTTTAAAAATTGTACATTGAAGGAAGTAGATGAATTTCTTAAAGGAGTTCTGGGAACCGTTGTTATAGAAGAAGACTTCAAGGGTAAAACAGGTCAGGCATTTGTATTGAGATTGTATGCTGGATGCGGGTTCACGAGAATCGCTTTAGTGGCATATAATAGTTCTGGTCAACTGTCAAGTCCTTGTAAGTGGAAGAGTTTTGGAGAATCAGTAGCAGCTGCTACGAAGAATGTTCAAGCATCGTCATTGTGCATTACGTTGGCGAATTTTGGAGACATTCTTGAGGTGCCTCTACACGTTAGAGCACATTTAATTGGCATGGGTATGCATTTCTGTTATTAAATCTTTTCTTCCGATCAAATCTCTATTTCTCCTTCCTTCATGAAATTATTGCCAGTTGTATTTACATGGCAATACATCGTTAATGATTACACACTTCTGTTAATCTGTTGCTCTTTTTGTCTTTAGAAACCTGTTTCCAAGAAAAGTTTTGTCTTTGGATGAAATTTCCATTAGATTACAATAATTGACCGTCTTTGTAACATTTGGGATGAAACGACCTCCTTCAGTAGAAAGCAAGAATTGGAATTGTTCTACTATATCAGTTGCTTTTCTCTATATGACAGGTCTCATCTTGGCAACACACGAAGATTTGAGATTTAAATCTGAAAAGAAGAGACCATCTCTTCAGTCTCTGGAATTCATTGGATTCGGGAAGGGACCTGAACTAGATCAACAGCTTATGCTCACTGAAAAAATATCTGAAGGTGTAATCTTTACAAGGGAGCTCGTTAACTCCCCTGCAAATGTTCTCACACCTGGTATGTACTCTAGGCATTCACAGAACATAATTTCCAATGCACGGGTGTTTGAGCTTCAGTTCCCTCCATTTTTCCAATGCATGCAGTGTGTTTGAGCTAAATTTCCCTCCACATCCGATGCATGGATGTTTGAGCTTCATTTCACTTCCATCATATTTCGTTTCTCAGAATGCAGAATGATTATTATTCTGGGGGAACTTCGAGATGCTCCTGAAAATCTAGTTATCTCCAGAATGCCCCTAACATTTTCTTGTTTCTTCAATGCACTCGTTCAAATCACCTCTGATCTAGCAGTTGTCTATAAGGTTTGAGCAATTACAGGCGCGATTCATAAAACTTATCCTTTTTTCTCTCTGTTTGTGGTTGATTATGGGAAAAATGAAACAATGAGAACTTGGCACTTGGGGGAAATAAACTAGCATTCAGGGACATTTGAGAGCATTTTGGTGGATCATGCTAACTCAATGTGGCAATGTTTTTCTGTCAATTGTACAGTGAGTTTAGCAGCAGAAGCTGTCGAAATATGCTCAGCTTTCAAAGATGTTTTGAGTGTGGAGATTTTCGATGAAGATAAGTGTAGGGAACTGAAGATGGGGGCATACCTTGGTGTAGCGGCAGCTGCAACAAATCGCCCTAAATTTATTCACATGAAATACAGGCCCCCTAGTGGTGAAACAAATATAAAATTGGCGATTGTTGGGAAAGGCTTGACATTTGACAGGTAAGTTCATTAAATATGCTATATTTATCATCTCTATGCCGTGGAAGAAAATTTTCATTCAAGTGTATTGATCATTCACATGGTTTGAAAAAAGGATCTGAATCCAGAAAAAATCTCATTTCTTTGAGGAATCCATGTGCTATTAGAAGGCACTGCTTAGGCTGCAGTTACCGTGATAAAAAAATATGTACACTGGAAATGTCAAACTTTTTTTGCAGAGTTTCTTCACAACATCGATAATTGCTTCAGGTATAGGTGGACCACCTGACAGAGTTCTTTGTGACTCGTTTCATTTGAATAATGGATGCAAACTTAAAAAATTTTGACACTTACAACTCTTACTTTGGTTCAAGAATTTTTTTGGTTTATGAGCAGTGGAGGCTACAATCTGAAGGTTTCAGGATCTTCAATTGAATATATGAAATTTGATATGGGAGGGGCTGCAGCTGCTTTTGGTGCTGCCAGAGCAATTGCTTCTATATGTCCTCTTGGAGTTGAGGTAAGTTCATCATTGTTTATTTTAAGGAAAATGGTTGAGATGTCGTTCACATTCTTATACTTTTATTAAATGCTTCAGATTTATTTCAGAACTGCCATTTGGCGTATATCTTAAAACGTACATTTATGACCTAAATCTGAAAAAGAGAGAATATGATCAACATATCCCCAAGGAATAGTTTGCTGTGCGGATGCCAATTAATAAAATCAATTTAAAAGTTCAGCATAATGAAGGTCATTTGTAGCAAACTTTGAGATCAATGGTGATGAATTGTATTAATCAATGAGAGGAAGTGACACGAGTTTAAATAATTTCCACAAGAGTTCAAATAATTTTGACACGAGTTTAAATAATTTCCACACGAGTTTGAATAACCTGGACACGAGTGGAACACTTTTGTTGAACTCCTGGGAATCCACTTATGGGAGATGAATGTGATTTTGTTTATACTTGCTATATGGTGTCAATTATGCTAGCTTTTAGTCCTTTCTCCTTGTGTATGCGTCAATTATGCTAGCTTTTTATTCATTTCTCCTTGTGTATGCGTCAATTGTGCTAGCTTTTTAGTCATTTCTCCTTTGTGTATGCTTGTTTACTTGTATGATTAGCCTGTCTTGATAGATTTCGTTGTTTACCAAGGTGCTGCAGTGTGTGTCATCTTGCCAAAATAAGATAAAATACCAGCCAGTGAGGTAATGAATCTGATCTAAGGATCCATCATTTCACCTTATTCTATTTTACGAAATTTACTTAGTCATGAAAAATAAGATGGTTCGGGGATCTAAGACTTTTCGGTGCTCATTATCTTCATTTTCATGTTCCTGTGTGTACATATAGTGATCATAGAATGTTAAATGATGCACGGTTTACACTCAGAAATGTGGAACGCATTGTATGGTTTGTGGGACTCTTTTGAGTCCTCAAATAGGAGCTATCTAAGAGACTACAACTTTAGAAGAATTAAATCTCCAACAACGCTTCTCATTACTGTAGTACCTTTTTCTGCAGGTAAATTTTATTGTTGCAGCATGTGAGAATATGATCAGTGGCACAGGCATGAGGCCTGGTGATATCGTAACAGCTTCAAATGGAAAAACGATTGAGGTTATCTCTTGTTTTGAGGGGTTCCTAGTAAAAGAGTGTAGGGAATCATGACTAAGCAAAAATTACATCCAGGTGAACAACACAGATGCCGAGGGTAGGCTAACATTAGCCGATGCATTGGTATATACGTGCAAACAAGGAGTTCAAAAGGTTGTGTCAATACTTCTCTTAGGGATATTCCAATGGCAAAGGGGTATTTTGTTCATAAACATAAACGGTAGATGAGAAATATGTAAGCTATTTACAGGTGGTAGACCTAGCAACACTGACAGGAGCATGTATTATTGCACTCGGCAATGAGATAGGAGGTATGCTCTTTTTTTTTTCTCCTCTTTAGAAGTACAAATTTCTTGTTTTCAGTTTTTTCGTGGCTTGAATAGTAACGTATGTAGCTGCGCTTTTGATTTTGATATAGGACTATTTACTCCAAATGATGACCTAGCAAAGGAGTTGATAGAATCATGTGAAAAGGCTGGGGAGAAGCTTTGGAGATTACCCATGGAGGAAAGTTATTGGGAGGCCATGAAGTCCAGTATTGCAGATATGGTGAACTCAGGGGGCAGACCTGGCGGATCAATTTTAGCATCACTATTCTTGAAACAGGTCTGTTTGAGAGCAAAGAAAGCGTTTTTACCAATTTGAATATAAGCTACATTATCAAAACATCCCTAGCTGTAGGAGCAGTATCATGGTAAATACTCCAAAATTTTTGCAGGTTTTTCTGGTCAAATATCCAACAAGCTAGGCACAAATTTCGTTTGTTAATAATAGATTATTATCTGCCAATGAATGGGCACTGAGTAGAAGTTTGAATGGTGGGTGATGCAGTTTGTAGATGAAAGTATACCGTGGGCTCACCTTGATGTTGCTGGGCCTGTTTGGAATGAGAAGAAGAAACTTGCTACAGGATTTGCAGTAAACACTCTGGTTGAATGGGTATTGAGGCATCAATCAAACTGAGCTTTTGTGGGTATGGACACAGCTTATACAAAAAAATGGGAAGAGTGTCTTGAAGAAGAAAAGCCTTCTTAAGGTAAAATTTGGAATGTGCTATTGCTCTAGGGTTTTGTTAGGTTTAGGGTTTGGTTATGAATTACAATAAGAAGTTTACAAATCGATGCTCAATTAGAAGAGTTGCATCGATCACGAGTAAAATGTCGTTCCATCCACTCTTTTCTTCGTTGGTTGTGATTTTCTTTCTTGCACGTAATGCTTATTTTGAGCTAGTATAATTACGTCCCGGTTACGTTATACGAAATCCATGTTTGCTAACGTAACAACTAATCCAAGTTTGGATCACCATGGAATTCTCCATTTGCTATTTGGTTCATTGTATTGACATTGATTAGACGGCAAAGTGTTTGACGGGTGGCTTTCGAATCCTCTCAAAAATTTGATGAATATTTATTTTTTGTATTCTTTGAGAAGGGATGTTCCGGCCGCTGCATACATGCTCATTCCTGGGCATATGCACAACAATAGCTACACGTGTGAATAATATATACGTGTTAATGATAACTAAATGCTATTTGTCAAGCTATCCTGTCGCTAAAACAAACGATTTGTTTGGGTATGCTTAGCGCAACAGTATAGACAGATCGTGATTCGTACATATCCTTACAAAGTTCGATTCGTTCGTAGCCATGCGAAAGGGTGATTCGAATCGTTCGTTTTCGAGCCGTCTAATGACGGACAACGTAAATGCTCGTGAAAATTGATTAGATTAGTAAAGATACTTGTGAAATTGATCAGATCAGCGAATTAACAAAGTTCACAGTAATTAAACAAAGCAAACCAAAGACATCCACGTTCATATTCCATTCGTTTTGAAGTGCACATACATACATACATACGTACACACATGCATGCACACATACATCCACGCACATACATGCATGCACACATGCATACACACGCGCATGCATACGTACATGCACATACGGTCACACACATACATACATACACAGGCATGCATGCACGCACATATATGCATGCACGCATGCATACACACGCGCATGCATACATACATGCACATACGGTCACAGACATACATACATAAACAGGCATGCATGCACGCACACATACATCCACGCACATACATGCATGCACACATGCATACACACGCGCATGCATACATACATGCACATACGGTCACGCACATACATACATACACAGGCATGCATGCACGCACGCACACATACATACATGCACACACCGACACATACATGCATACTCAGGACATTGCATGGCACGCATGCATGCACACATACACACACAGGCGCACATACATGCATCCACACATACATAGACACCCGCACACACATGCACGCACACGCACGAACACATGCATACATACACATACATGCACTCACACACATACATACAGCCACGCATACATACATACATGCACACATACATACATACATACATGCATGCATAAACATACATACATACATGCATGCATACACATGCATACATACATACATACATACATGCTCATTACGCTTTCCCGCCTTTTTTTGTTCTTCTGCTTCTTCTTCTTCTTTCTTCTTCCTGCGGCGAGAAGAGGTCGCCGAGGTCGAGATCGAGCAGAGACTGTCGAGGAAGGAAGAGAATGCAGTCGCGGCAGCAATCCATCTTCGCTTTCTTCCCCAACAGCAGCAGAAGCAGCCCCGATGAGCGGGCGGCGAACAGCGGAACCACGGCTTCTACGCCCACCGCTTCCACTCCTCCTCCTCCTCCTCCCGTCGATTTTGCGGGGAAGCGCTTGAGCCCGAACATTCCTCCGCATCACAAAGGAACCGCTCCCTCCGGGCCTGGCGGATTCGATTCTCTGATGAGCAAGCTCGTGCGACCGAGTTCCTCCCGGGAGATACGAAGCAATTCCGTGTCCAATGCCATCGGCAATGGGAGCTGGACGGGGGATCGCGCAGTAGCCAGCGCGGAGAAATCTGGTGGCTTTCTGAACGATGATGAAATGTATGCCTCTCTACATGGATATGGGAGATGATAGATGCATTGGAACTTATGGCTTCTATTATCATGAGGATGCAAGGCATGTTCGCTTTTCTCGGAAAGACTATCAGATACTATATATACATTTATGCTCCTCTTTCATTATATACATCTATCTGTGAAACTCTCATCATCACGACATGGATTGCATGCTAATTTTGGTAGGGATATTGGTCCGATAAAATGCATGCTATTTCTCATCCAATAA
Source organism: Azolla pinnata (assembly GCA_037176905.1). Classification (NCBI taxonomy): domain Eukaryota; kingdom Viridiplantae; phylum Streptophyta; class Polypodiopsida; order Salviniales; family Salviniaceae; genus Azolla; species Azolla pinnata. The sequence continues at coordinate 11,336 of JBBBWG010002526.1, forward strand.
AATTTTCTTCTGTGCTAGAGAAATCTGAATCTCCTTCCAGTGAGGATTCAAATCATGTTCAACTTTCTGAGGAATGGTTATCGTGACAATAACAAGCGAGTAAAGTAGCTTTTGTAACTCCTCCACCAATATGAGGATGTCAAATATGTTAGCTTTTCCAGGAACGGTATTTGTAAGATATGTGTGACTTATTCCGAGCTTTGATTGTGCTTCTAAAAATCTGAGTTTTACATCATTCATTGGATGCAACTTCAGTGTCAAATGAAATTTATGGACCACATTGTGTGTAGAAACTATGGAATCTCCCTCATCATGCGATGATACACATATTAGGTTTTGTACTTGTGCTAAGTCATGCCTCTCTGGATGGGATCCCTTCCCTGAATTTATGAATTTTCCTTTACCAAGGGAAATTAGCTTTGCTTGGAATGGCTATAAGAATCCTTTCTTGTTCCTATAATAGAAGCCACATTTATTCTTGCAGAAGAGACATGATTCCCTCATAACGTCTTGTCTCATGTCATTTGAACCAAATATATGCTTTTTAAAGGCCATTTTTTGTTGAGATAAAAGACACTTTTTCACTTTATTTTGAGTCATAAATTATAAGGGTTTTTGTGCTAGGAGTATTTTGAGATTATTCATGTATTCCATGGTGTAATTATTATGTCACAAGGATGTAGTAATTGAGGACCTCTTTCAGTTATGAGGTCATCAAAAATTATAAAAGAAAGATTTTCTTGAAAAGGGTCAGCTTTTATGTCACACTGAATGCCCTGTTGGCTTGTGATATGACATAGATTACTTGAGCTAATGTGTTCAACATGACACAATGCATTGCTTCATAATTTGTTCTGTTTTGTACTGGCTGGCAGATTTCGTTCTTTTGGTCCATCGCATACACTTGATTCTTCAATACTTGGGATCAAGCGAGTTTGTGAAGATCACGAGATCTATCGCTCAGATGAGTCACGTATTCTCAAACGTAAAAAACTTATGGAAGCCCTTGGCGAAGGCGAGGAACAAAAAGGCTTATGGGAAGAAGCAAAAGCAAAATTTCAATGGCTTTGTCCATCGAAGATTCGTGACAACAAGGGGAGGATGCCTGAGCATCCATTGTATGATAAAAGAACTTTGCAAATACCTCCAGATGTTTTGGGTAGAATGTCTGCATCTCAAAAGCAGTATTGGGCAACCAAATGCCAATATATGGATACTATTCTCTTTTTCAAAGTGGTGTGTTTCTCTTCTGTTTATCCCTTTTTCTTTTTTTCTTTTTTCCTTATGCGTGGAAATTCCTTTCCTATGAAATGTGCTAATTTAGGAAATCACGCAGGGAAAATTCTACGAGCTTTATGAGGTTGATGCTGAAGTGGGACATAAAGAGCTCAATTGGAAGATGACTGTCAGTGGCGTCGGAAAATGTAGACAGGTATTACATGCTCTTGTATGAAGAGGTTTAACTTTTTGGTGGAAAACATTTTGTCTACTGGAATTTGTACCTGACAAGACGAATTATGAACTTTTTGTTTTTTAAACGACTTTGTTGCATTTTTGTGTGACTAAGATACTGCTTTCAGGAATTCGTTGACCTACTGTAACTCTTGACTGTACTAAAAAATACTTCCTCTCGCAAGACTGTGACATGTTGAATTAAGCATCCAGCTTATTTCCATCATGCCTCAGTTTCAAGTGCAAGCAATCGCCTTACTATATATTATGATACAAACATTAAGCAATCTCCTTGTGTAAACAGAGGAATCACACACACGTGTGTGTGTTCCCACTGGCATTCTCTTATTTTGTTTTTCACTTTCTGCATGAAAACACCTGATGCATTTTTGTGTTGCATGTATAAAATTTTCAGGTTGGTGTCCCAGAGAGCGGAATAGAAGATGCTGTTTCAAAACTACTAGCACGTGGGTGAGTAAAAGAAAGTGCTCTTAATAATAGCTGTTAATCACATCTATAGTCCTATGTAGTGATAAGAGGCTGTTTGTTGGCAGGTATAAGGTTGGTCGAATAGAGCAGGTTGAGACATCTGAACAAGCAAAAGCAAAAAGGGGGCCTGGTGCAGTAAGTTTTTAAAATGTTAATGTGGCTTAATGCAACCAATTTGTTTTATCTGGAATCTAAATATAAATGCGACTTCAAAAAATTATTTTGTATCTTACAGATGGTACGGCGAGAACTTATGCCTGTATTGACACCTTCTACAATGATGGATGACAACATGAAGCCTGAATCTGTTCACCTTTTGGCCTTACATGAGGTGCATTGCTATCTTTACATATGCTAGTTCTGCGGCTTGAAATCTATGCTGTCACTTGGTTGTCTTGTATTCTTTAAGGATATTTATTAACCAAATTGGGCTTGCACAGGAAACAACCTCTAGAGAGAGAGGGACATCAACCTTCCAAAGTACCAAGAATACGTTTTTTGGGTTTGCATTTGTTGATGCTGCTGCAGGTCGTTTCTATGTTGGTTCTCTTGAAGATGACAGTGCGCGTTCAAGTCTAAGCTCTCTACTCACACAGGTGCTGTTCCTCAAATTTGGATCATGAAAATTCATGCATTGAATAGGAAAATTAACATCAGTTCTTGATCAGTGTGAGGGTGCAAAGTTTCCCAAATTTGAAACTTCCAGTGAATTTGTTAGTGTTTGTCCTTTTAATTTAGATGCATAAATTTGGATAATGGCACCTGATTACATTAAAAATATACACACAGCTAATGCATTTATGCAAGACATCATAATCAGCATCACGATCATATACATGATGTGTTCCTTTGGGACAGTTATAATGTGATGAGTTGTTTTCAGTCTTTGCTTAGCAGCTGTGTTCTTTGTATCCAGGTGGCACCCCAAGAATTGCTTTATGAATTGGGAGGTATTTCAGATTCTCCTTTTGTCCCTTCTGATAATTTATTTGGTCTCTAACATGGTGTTTAAATTAGTGCACTTTTTGTGCTTCTCTGGAATCTTGTGACATTATTATATCAAGCTCTATATCATAAGATTATTAAAGCTTCAGGATTCAAAAAAGCTGTAGTAATTTGAATTAAACAATTCTCAGTTTCTACATTGTGGCTATGCTCTGAATTTTGTGTAGATGTACGACAATTAGGATTCCGTTAGCTAACAAAGTTCTTATAATTTGTTTCCTAACATCACGTTTAAAATTGCTGCATTTTTTGTCCTTCTCTAGAATTATCATCTTGTAACATTCTTATATAGAGGTTTGCAACCTAAGATCAACCTAATATAGAGGTTTGGAACCTAATAACATTGCTGTAGTAGCTTGAATTCAAGGATACGAATTTTTTTATAAATGTAGTCAAGGAGGAGTCTGTTAGTCCCCTATATCATCTAGGCATGGCGATGGTTTTTTATGATACTTATCCTTTTATTATCGTCTGGTTGTCTCATATGTTTATAAATAAAAATCTCAATCTAGTTGCATTTGTCATGACAATGAGATTTTCTGATACTTATCCTTTTGTCATCATCTGGTTCTCTCGTATGCTTATAAATAAAATAGATAAGTTAATTTGGTTTAATCAATTCGATAATTTTTCATGTGGAGTAAAGGTGCTTTGAAATATACTCTGAATCACAAGTCTAACCTGTTTCTTATCTTTACAAGTCATTGGATATATATCGGCTTATGGATGTTGTAGTCATTTTATCAGTTTCTTTTGGTACGCGAGTATAATAGAAGTTGTGACCTCAGTAGTGATATGCTTCAGGGTTGGCAGATGAAACGATGAAAACTCTAAGAAGTTTTTCAAATCAAGGTTAGGAAATGTTTCTCTTTTTGCAGTTCCTGCAGGTAAAGGAGATTAATGGAGGGCTCAGAACTTTTAACATTGTTGTGTACTATTCATGATTTTCAGGATGTCAACCATTAGAGCTCACTCCACTTCAGCCCAATGTAGAGTATTTGGAATCTTTTGATGTGATCAAAATGATTGAGGCACATCAATACTTCAACGGAACTGCAGATGGTGGCAATTCTCAGCATGGAAATTGGCTTGAGGTCCTAAAGGCATTTAACTTTCATAAACCAGTCGCTACTGCTTTGGGAGCGCTTGTATTGCATTTGGTCAGATTGAAGGTAACGGAGAACACACATTTTCTTGATCTTTCTAATTTTGATAAATTATTCATCTCTGTGAGGTCATTGGAAGGACACTTGAAGAAGGGGATTTAGTGGCTTTTCTTCATTTCGTTTAGCTTGTTTATGTTTTATCGCCAAAATATCTTTGCTGAGCTTGGTGTAAAATATGATGAAAAAGCAACTTAAGGTCTGAAACATTTCTTCTAAAAATTTAACATAATGCATTCTAATTGATGTGATACTTTATTATTAAAACATTCTGCAATATTCTTGCATGTTGTGATTAAATTAAGAGAAGATGAGCCTACTATTGTCATTTCCCAACTGATTACTTTGCAGAACATTCATAGCTTCTTATGGATTCTATAAAGTATCGGACTGATGTAGTCAGACCACCAGACACTTCCAAATCCTGGGATCTTGAGTCTAATAAATATGTAGTACTCTTACATGCTGTGTTTAAATTAAGAGAAGATGAGCTTAATATTTGGCATTGCCTAATCTCATTGCTTACAAGAACAATGAATGCATGGTTCTTGAAGTTGGATGGATCTTTGCTGAAGAATGCTTCCTTAGCTTCTTACGAAGTCTATAAAGGATCGTTGCGGTTAGATGGCCAGACAATTTCAAATCTTGAGATCTTTCAAAACAATGCTGATGGAGGGAAAACAGGTAAAATTCACCAGCAATAGGGAACTTGAATGTGATAAGTGACTATTAACAGGTATTATTTACTTTTGTCTTATTTGACAGGAACGTTATTCTCTTTCTTGGATAATTGTTCAACACCATTTGGAAAGCGTCTATTGCGCAAATGGATATGCCATCCTCTCCAAAGCATTGAAGAAATCAATAGAAGGTTGGACGCAGTGGCTGAATTCATTCAACATCCTGACCTTGTTGGCATGCTGCGTGGAGGCTTACATAAATTGCCAGACCTTGAAAGACTCATTTCTAAGATACGGACTTTTACAAGTTCATCAGATATTACAACCATACCGCTTCTTTCAACACATGTACAGAGGCAAAAGGTGCGTTCCTCCTTCTGATCATATTCTCAAGTTATTGTTTACCAGTGGGTAACAAAACATAAGTTCCTTAATGAGCACAGAATCTTTCTTGTTATTTTGAAATATAATAAATTTAGACTCAAAAATTATCTTACTCATTAATTTATGTAGAACTTGTTCTGATGTCCTATTCAATTTCCGAATTCTGTATGAATTGATGTACATGTCAGGTTAATTTAATCATGTATTTGATCTGTGGATTAGGATCACTTGTTTTGGCTGGGATTATGAACTGGATGTATTGAAATAGTTTGCATGTTGTGCTTTGCTTTTCATTTGCCTGCTTTGCAGGTTCGGGCATTTTCCCTTGCAGTAAAAGGGCTAGATTCTGCCTTCAGCTTGTTGGAGTCCATTAGGAGAGCCCAGAATGAGGATTCCATATGTAGTCATCTATTGCTGGCACTGTCAGGATTGGAAGGGATGAATGAAGCTAAAAAATCACTCACGTCCATGGCCTCATACGTCAGAAAGAAATTTATAAATATCAATACGCAGCTATCAAAACAGGCATGATATTGTTAGTCTGATGACATCACTTATGCATCTGGGTGTAAATGCTAAAGGTCTTGCATCATCTTTTTTGATCTTCTTTTAGGATCTCATTTTGGATGACAAAGATTCAGAGATCTTGGATGAACTACTGTTGAAATTCACTGAGCACTATAGATCCTGGCTCGAGATCATTAAGAATCTTAGTCAACTCGATATACTTCTTTCTTTTGCTGTAACTGTTGATGGGGCAAACGGGCCTATGTGTCGGCCTTCGTTTGTCCCTACCTCAACAAATCCCAAAGGAGGTGCAATCATAGATGTTCAAGAGCTGTGGCATCCCTTTGCTTCTAGTAATCATGGTGGTGCTATTGTACGGAACAATATCACTCTAGGGAGTGAATCAAATTCTTGTCGGGCGATGCTTCTAACCGGACCAAACATGGGTGGTAAATCTACACTTTTGCGAGCTACATGCATGCTGGTGATCTTGGCTCAGGTAAAGCAGCATTCATGTTTGAAAACCTTGTGGTATGCCTAAACTATCTAATATTTCTTTTTCCTGTGGGTTCATCAGATGGGGTGTTATGTTCCCGCAGAATCTTGCCTTCTATCACCAGCAGATATTATCTTCACTCGTCTCGGTGCTAGTGATCGGATCATGTCAGGGGAAAGTGAGTGCTGTCGATGCATGCGTAGTTCCCACCGAAAATGTTGTTTGTTGCACGAATATAACAAAGCACCTATGAGCAGGTACATTTATGGTGGAATGTGCTGAGGCAGCTTCTGTCTTACGGTATGCTACGCCGAATTCATTGGTTATTTTGGACGAGCTGGGACGGGGAACATCGACCTTTGATGGCTACGCCATTGCGTTTGCCGTGAGTAACTTGATTTCGTTCTTTCGTAGCAGTTTCAACACCAGAACAGACCTGAGCACATGTGTCATTGAAATGCAGGTGTTTCGCCATCTCGTGGACGCAGTAAACTGTAGATTACTCTTTGCTACACATTATCATCCGCTGACAAAGGAATTCGCAGCCCATCCGTTTGTGTGTCTCTATCACATGGCTTTTGCCTTTGAATGTGGTGTAGATGTGCGAGATGGATCCGAATCCCCGAAGCGGTTGGTGTTTCTCTATAAGCTCTCGCCTGGTGTGTCGCCGGACAGTTACGGGCTACATGTAGCATCATTGGCAGGGCTACCAGAGAAGGTCATCAAGCAAGCAGGAAACGCCCGCGGCATCATCCAATCCAGGTTATCCTCAACTTTCCGAGCCAATGCACATCGGGTACACTTTTCTCATTTGCACGAAGACTGGTTGAGAACGATTCTCGTGGCATCGAGCCCGAATGTGTTGAAGAGCAATACGGCGGCAGACATGGAAGATGCATACGACACTTTGCTGTGCGTGTGGCATGAGCTGCAGACTGCAGCAAAAGCTCCCCTTTAAGCATGTTCAGCTCGCGGGAGAATTGGGTTTTTTGCGATAGGTACGCAGCCTAGCTCATCATTTTTCACACTAATGTACAGCTTCTGCTTAAATTAATCTAAGGGCCACAACTTTTTTGAGACATAATAAATAGTTCGATTTGCTTCAGTGTTGGATTGAGCTGAATGAGAATATGTCATCGACGAGAGGGTGTGGATTTGTTCTAGTTTCTGCTTGTGAATCTAACCGATAATGAAAAACTCGCCTATCAAGCAACGCTGTATTTGCTGTTGATGTGTTGTTTACATGTTCCCATGCATTTAACAAGGATTTGTTTTTGAGTTTCAAGCTTGCTTACCAAACGCTTAGTGTTAATCAATAACGAGAGGACTTGTTTAACGAGATTAATTACTCCTTGATCTGCTCGGATTACACGTTAATGCGGAAAGCTTCATCTTTTGATTAGTGAAACCCAACAATCACCATCCTTAATCACTACAGATGTGCAATGTTTGCAGCAATAAATCTACTTACTCTAGTATCAAAGACATAATCTTGTCGTTCGCGAGTTTCAAGCTTGCTTACCAAACGCTTAGTGTCAAACGAGATTAATTACTCTTTGATCTGCTCGGATTACACGTTAATGCGGAAAGCTTCATCTTTTGGTTAGTGAAACCCAACAATCACCATCCTTAATCACTACAGATGTGCAATTTTTGCAGCAATAAATCTACTTACTCTAGCATCAAAGACATAATCTTGTCGTTCGCAAGTTTCAAGCTTGCTTACCAAACGCGTAGTGTCAAACGAGATTAATTACTCTTTGATCTGCTCGGATTACATGTTAATGTGGAAAAAGCTTCATCGTTTGATTAGTAGAATCCGATTATTGCAGAGTATGTAAACCCCAACAATCACCATCCTTAACCACTACAGATGTTACAGATGTGCAATTTTTGCAGCAATAAATCTACTTACTCTAGCATCAAAGACATAATCCTATCGTTAGCATTTAACAAACTCGTGTTCATCTTTGAAAGACATTTTGCTCACACATGCTTCATAACCAACCAAAGATAAATTAATTCCCACCACATGCTTTGTAACTAACCAAAACCGAATTGCCTTTAAAGACAGAATCCGAAAAGGATTAAGGGGGAATTACAACTATATGACATTTTGTCAAGGTGATAGGGTAAAAATTCACGGTAAACCGCATACAACGATCTATGTCATCATCTAACAGAGGCTATCATACCATACGCTTTTGTCATCGTCCCATACAGCTTGAGTTAAAATATTCCATCAGACGATTCGGTGCATGTCTTGCAGCAAGCACTGTGGTAAATCAAGGATCACTGAAATCTGAAAAAAATCTTCGGTCTTATCCCTCCTTCCACATAGCATTGCTGTTTGTTGCAAAGGGGGAAAAAAAAAAGCCCAGTTGAAACACCAGTGAAATCTGGTTAACAATTGAATGGCTATTTGGACATCATCGTCTGCTTCAGCTTTGCTTGCATGACCATGGCTACTTGGTCTGCCGTGTTAGCTTTTTCATTCATGAGCTGAAAAAGAAAAACCAATTTTAGCTACAAACAGGGCTTCTTTAGTCTATATACGAAATAATCTTTGGAATCGGTAGTACCTCAACAAGCTTATCATGATTGGCCTTCAAAAAGCTTATTTTCTTCTCACAGTAGCCTTTTGCAGCTTCCATGGTTTTCTGTAGGCATATGGCATATCAACAGGGTGAAGATATAAAAGCACATAGTATCTATTAGAAAACAGAAAAATGGCCAAGTTACATATACCTCCACGTAATATCCTGTGCCCACATCTATAAGAAGCTTGTCTACATTTGTTATAGTACCCGGCACATACAAGGATGCAGTCAGTGGCACCAGTAATTTCTTACCTGCAAACACTCGCGCCATTAAAGAATGATTTAAACTTGATCATACAGCCAAAAAAGACAATATTTTTGCAATCCCTGAATCCTAAATCCTCGCTAATATGATACGAAATCATGACCATCTATATAGCATAATCTTTCATCCTAGATATATTTTGATTGCACAAACTTAGAAAAGCTGAAGGGCAACAGACTAGTGGATCTCTGTATACAAACAATAGATTATCTTGCCAAACACGGTGTAACAAAATGATCAGGAAATCCTGGTCTCGTTTTCCGGCATCCTCCAACCCCGCTATAATCTTTGGTATAAGCAAAACGAGGAACCTTGTTGAAGGGCGCCAAAAACATTCAAGACAATTTAGACATGAAGAGTTTCTTTCCCTGGGGATGAGCTGTGTGATTAGCGACATAGACAGGTAGCAGGATTGCACGAAATCTTGCTCGTTGCAAACATGCCATAGAGCCTAGCATCACATCCCATGGCGGAAGAGTCTTTTGAAAAGGGATTAAAATACGTACACGCAGGAACATTCAAATGCAGATTATCTGCACACGCAAGCACTCAATCAAGCATAGACACGCATGCGTGAGAGAGAGATCGCATCCATCTTTACCGCGAGGGTTAGTGGAGAGAATGTGGACAGCTTTGGCGGCTGATTCGAAGCGAGATGTGGCAGTCCGGATGTTGGAGACGCTGTCCTGGAGGACGGAGAGCTCCGAGTCCACCTGCTCCTTGACCTGGCGGATCTGATCCAGGCTCATCTTCTCCACCTGCAACAGCTGCTGCTCCTCCAGGGACGCCATTGTGCAGGAGGACCCAAGGCCCAAAGAAAGAGAAGAAAAACCAAGAAGAAGAAGAAGAACAACAAGACAGAGGGGCGAGCGATGGCAGAAGAAATCAGACAGAAATCAGAGGAAACCGGAATCGGGCGGAAGAAGATCAGGGAAGAAAATCAGACGGAAATCAGAGAGGAAAACCGGAATTGGGCGGAAAATCAAACAGCAAGGAAGCAAAAAGCAGCTTTCATGCGTTTCTCCCAAATCGCCCACAATGGCCCTCCTTCTCTCCTCACTTGTTTTCTTCTGTCTTTTCTTCTGAAACTCTCTCCACATTGCCCTTTCTGCAAACCCTAATAGGGTTCACAAACCCTAATTCAGGGTTCACAAACCCTAGTTCACAAACCCTAATTGAGGGTTCCCCGAAAAACCCTAAACAAAAAAACCCTTCTGGCATTGACTCATCTGGCTCGAATCCGCTCATTAACCGTCGGAAATCAAAGATTTTGTCCGTGGATTATACATCCGATATATACATGCAGAGCTCGACGAATCGACGACGATTTTCGCGATCCGCATGCCATGATTCGTCATGGGGTTTTGGTAATGCAATCAAATCCTCGTCATGGGATTTTGAGAGTCGCCAGAAGCAGAGAGGGCTCTCATCTCCCCAAGCACTCTCTGCTTCTGGCGGCTCGATGTGTTTTGAATGGTCTAGAAATCCAACATCTAACATCTCGCTTGTAGCTTTTCTCCATGCCAACTCGCTGCTTAGGGGTTTGTATCGATTCAGGCTACTTGCGATCGTCGGAGATTACAGTTTAGGGTTCGTTCAAATGCGTCAAAGAAAAGATTTGCGCTTTACGATCTTCAAAGAGATCGTCAATGCGTCGAAGAAAAGATATACAGGTTACGCTGAGCTTTAACATTTATACGCCCTCAAACAAACGATAGACGCTCAAAAATACACAAGAATTCATCGGCGTCGGATGTCGACAAACCTAGGGTTAGGGTTTTTTTTTAGGGTTTTTAGGGTCTTAACAACTTTGCACATACCTCTTTACATCTTGCCAATAAATCTCTTCCACGTCCTTTTTTCCTGCTCTCTTGGTTGTGTAATCCATTTCTTAATCTCAAACCATTTCTCAATGACAACGGAGAGCACTTCATTTCCCACGTCGATACAAAAGGCTTCTTCTTTCTATCCATGGCTCTGATCTGACACACTTCTTCACGAAGTTCTCGCAAGCATACTATCGATCAAAAATGGGCCCAAAAGATCGTTAATGAAGTCTCTGGTCTGATCTGATCTGATGCCAGCTCTCTATGCATCAAACAGTCTCGTCAATGCTAACGAGGTTTCAGACGATTGAGCCATGTGTTGGTTTGCATCTTCACTACCATGATGATGAAGAAGATCTAGAGGCTCCTCATCCAGCCAATCCATGGCCAATTTCCTGGACCTCCGCATCTCCGCGACCATTTCCGGTGTCTCCAAGCATGCAATCCTCTGAGCTTGCTTCGGCCGTTCTGCAACCACGAATTTCGGCCCATCTCTTTGTCTCTCATTGAACCCTGCCCACACTGTAAAAAAAACAAGCAACCTGATCAGGCAAATCCTCATACATGTATTCATTATACACAACAATCAAAAGCGCTAGTGGAAAAAGGCAAAAAGTTTGCATATATATATCGACCAAAAAATTTGCGTCGATTGACTAAAATGCAAGCCTTGCAAGAGGGCTTAAATCGCACCTATGAACAAACGATATATGTACATGCATATGTGCAAGTTAAGCAGGTTAACCACATTTTGAAGGCTGAAACCCCAATATTTTAAGCGTAGCAAGACGGGGGGAAGCAAACCCTAAACCCTAAACCCTTCTGAAAATCCAATACACCCAAAAATGCCGATGAAAGGAAAAACGAAGAAACAAAAATATATAATATAGTTAATCTACTTTGAGGTTTGAAATCAAACCTTTAGAGACAAAACCAGCACATGTATCCTCTCTAGTGTAAAAACAGAAGAGGAGAAATGTTCAAGCTTAGGGTTAATACAAAAGAGACTGCATTGTGGAAAGGAAAGCACGTGGAAAAGGGGAAGATGAAGAGAAGAAAACTATTCTGATACTGAATAAAACTATCAGAGAAGAAAGCCGTATATGGATAGATAGATCACTGATGCCATGGGTCAAATTGGCTGATATCATCTCATACCTACCAGATTGTTTGATACATTGTAACCTTTTGAGATTTCAAATCCCATCAAATATCTATGTGACAAAATCTTGAACAGACATTATTTACCAGCAAAATGGTGCAGGACTATGGAGGCTGCAACAGTAACATTAAGCGAAGCTGTTCCACCTCCATATTGTGCTATGTAGATAAATGAGTCGCAGATCGCCATCTCCTTCTCAGAAAGACCCGATCCCTGTACCAGTCAATATGAGTTTAATCTCAAGTGAAAATGCAGAGAGTAGAGGCCAATTAGACACGACCTTTCATACTCTCATCCACACCAATGGATCCGTGAGTAAAAATGAAGCAGAACAAACCAAAATAATGCTTTGCTTCTTGGAATAATTCACTGAGTGCTTTATAGTCTTTGTTATCTTCCTCAAAAATAAGCAAGAATTCAATAGGTGATGGAACAGAGGTAATATTTGGCAATGTGATTGGTTAAAAGGCAATCAAAGAAATGCTTCAGAAGGAGCTGACTGTGGGCATATGAGGAAATATTAGTATTTCACAGTTGAGATCTGTACGTTGTGCATCCCAAATATCTGTATCTATTAATACGCCACACACACACACACATCATTATAAATATATGCACACTAATAGCAATCTGTACACAGCATGGATATTGAAACTTTGGGGCATATGCCAAGAACTTATAAACAATTGAAGAATTGGCACAAAACACGCATATAGATCAGAAGCCGAACTACACAAGAAGCTATAAAAATAAAAGAGTTTGTACCTCATTGCCAAGCAGGAAAGCTGCACTGCGTGTGAATGGATGTGTGTGCACAGGCTTGGCATCCTCTTTGATTTCGACTCCAATTATCTCACAACCTCTCTCCTGAGAAAATCAAAAGCAGAGGGAAAAAGCTCTCACGACAAACCATGGAAAAGAGACCTTAATTTATGACCATTTTTTAGATTGCAACAATAAGATGATGATCATAAATTTACATTTGGAGGTCCGCATGACCCATAAGACCAATACTACTGTTACAAAACGGTCTCTTTTTGTATGACATTTGTGTGTATGAGGGGGCTTACAAAACTGGCAGGAAAAAAACAAAATGTTGTAATAGCTGAATTAAAACCTAAGCTTGGTTCTGAATCTTCATCATCTGCTCACTGCATTGATTGACTTCAGTATATAAATAGAAGATGAGGGATCAATCATTTTCTGTGCTTGTTCTAGGAATTCTTCAAGAAGATTAATGCGATTCTTGCAGGACTGCCCTGCAAAATTCCACCTTGCAAAATTGGAAGCCAGCCAAAGGAAAAAAAACTGTTTGCTTCCATGGTTTTTCCCTGGGATTCTCACTACTCCCGTCTCCTCTCATTGGATTTCACATAGCATTGATGCACAGTGATAACTTCAATTCTTCAACTTCAGAAGTGGTGCTGCTTGGCTGGCTATGCCCAAACTCTCAAGGTATTCGAAATTATGAACCACCATCAGATGTGGCAGCACACAACATCATGAGAGACAGAATGTATGTGTGTGTGTGCGCGCGCCGTGGGTGATGGGTGTCAGAGAAAAAAGAAACGAGAGCTGAAGAACAAACAGGTCATGGGTGTCTGTCTAATTTGAAGACGCTGACAGTGAAAACCACAGAAACAAGCCGGACCAAAGAGACAGTCACAGAGGAAGAGAACTGGAGTAGAAAGAAAAGATGATGATGATGATGATGATGATGATGCACAGAACGAAAAACGTGAAGTCACAAAAACAACGAATGCTGCTAGTACTCAAAGATGCCGATGAGGACAGCCAAAAAAACAGGCGCAAGAGAAAGAGACAGAGAGATGGGAAGATGATGATGATGATGATGAGGAGGAGGAGGAGGAGGAGGAGGAGGAGGAAGTCGAAGAAGAATGAAACCAGAGAGATTTCAGATGAAGAACGTGGAAATGAAGATGGGAGGGCGAGGCGCACCTTGAGGTAGGAGCGGGCGTCGGAGAGGGTGAAGAAGTGGCGGAAGCGCAGGAAGGGCGCGGAGCCATGGCTGCCGAAGGCGTTGAAGTCCTTGTGCTTCCCCACCAGCAGCACCTCCGACACGCCGAAGGCGCAGGCGCTCCTGAGCAGCGTGCCCACGTTGTGCCGCTTCGCCACGTTGTACACCAGCACGAAGCTCTCAACCGCGCCGACGCCGCCGCCATCATCATCGCCCATCTCCGCTCCCTGTTCCTTGCTCTGTTGTATGCTGTCTGTCTGTGTACATACATCTACTGTATACATGTAAATGTAGAGTTTTAGGGTTTGGGCTTTGGGCTTGGATGAGCGACAGACCTTCTCCAAACAGGCCATTGGAATACATATGCGCTGCTGGTTTGGTAACTTCCCAAAATCTTTGCTTTGCTTTCAACAGGCCATTGGAATACATAGGCGCTGCTGGTTTGGTAACTTCCCAAAATCTTTGCTTTGCTTTCAACAGGCCATTGGAATACATATGAGCTGCTGGTTTGGTAGCTTCCCACCAAAATCTTTGCTTTGCTTTCATGCATATGTGATAGGAGCCCAACTCTAATAGCATTCCACACCACTGCAGTGATATCTTTCTTTCTTCTGTTTTTCCATCGAAGATTGATGTGATGTATTTGACACAGCAGTTTCTGGATTCTTTGTCATACGTGCTTTACTTGCATTTACCAAATGCTTCCATCACAAGAAACCTGCCTGATTCAACAAGCTTCGGAACTGAAGTAAGAACATCATTTGCTCGGCCATGGAACCGACATTGAAAACATAGATTACCATAAAAAACTGTTGACAAAAAGCCCCCATTTTGCAAGTAAACCAACATCACTTGTTTCCACAGCTTGATATAAGTCATCACTAGCAACGGGAACAACACTTCCCCCACTAATGTAATGGGAGAATATGTTACAGAGAATCAAGCCAAGAGTCAAAGTCGTCATCAAGGTTTGATGATGGATTGACAGAACTTGGGGCCAAGCTGTTACTAGCAACAGAGGTTTCTCGGTTTTGAGAATTCTGTGCAATTGAGAGCACACCAGTTGTCCGCAACAATGTTTCAGCTTTCGTTGACTGCACAAAACCACCACCAGATCTTTGATCAAAATTGCCAATAGTTGGAGTCGTGGCATTTTCCCAGACATCAGTTTCAGCAGCCCTACTATATGCTGTACTTTCAGGGCCTTTAAACATAACAGATTCATTGGCTTTATATGCTGCAGGCTCGATGGCTTTATGTCGTGTTGATGATGCTTCTTTGCTGTCAAGCATCTCAAGAAGCGCATCAAGTTCAGCCTCTGCTGCTTCAGGTGCAAAGACATTGTTACTCTCCGAGTTTATTTCAAGACTCAGTTTGGATACTTCACCACTTTCTGCTTCTACTTCAAGATTCTTTCGCTGGTACAACGTGTCGAGCTTCATTGAAACCATGGATTCGCCTCTTCCAAATGGTTCCAATACCTCGCTATCAAACAATGAACTTTCATCTCCATGTTCCACATACGCTTCAAGATGAGGTGGTGGCATTGTGGAGGTCTTTGATGATGTTCCCAAATTCTCACTGATTTTTGAACCTGTAAATTTGGCAATCCTGTTTTGCTTTGTATTCGCCTCGTCAAATGGATCAGCCCCATCAAGTGACTCAGACTGACCAATCGTGCTCTCTCTCTGAAAAAGAAACTCAGGACCTTAGAAGAGACCTTCCACATCCCACACTCCCATTTCCAGTTAAATTTGAACTTTTCCACGTTTGCAAGGCATTCCATTACCATTGTGATACCAGATTCATTGACCAAAAACACTAAAGTTTAAACTTTTTCATTCAAGATGAGTGGCTTCTCAAAGTGTAACATGGTGATATTTTGATCATTTGCGGAACTTGTGCAATTTTAAACAAAGTATGTTGTGCCATTATTGAAATAATCATAAAAACACCATTTTTACTTTAGTATCTTTTAATAACAACAAATTTCAACGAGTACCTCACCTCATCTTTGGGAATGAACTTTCGATCGATGAAGAGTCGCTCAGCAATGTCCACTTTTGCAAGCTCTTGGTCTAAAAGTTTCAAGTCTAGCGTAAAAAAGGAGTCCTACAGCAGCATAAATGGAAGTCAGTATTGAAGGCAGCAGAATGATGGATGTCAATAGCTTCAATGTTCTCAGCGTTTATATAAGCTTGATCAGGCTATAAGACCAGACAGTGACCCTTGAGTGCAAGAAAATTTTATTGGATGCACAGATGCTTCCACACAGAGTAGATAGCAATTGTCTAGATAGACTGAAGTTTCGTGGTTAAAATTACAGCACCTAATGGAGCTTTTTACAAAGCAGAGGTTCGAGGGATATACATAGGATTAGTAAGAATGTAAAATAGCATCTGATTGAATTCGTGCCAATATGGTACAGCCTCTTTTACATACTAATGCCATCAATGAACAGATGGATCGATGTGTAACCTTCTTGGTTCCTTAAACGTACTTGTATTTATCAATACACTATATCTAAAAGATAGTAAGCCATACATCACCATTGAATATTGCATCTCTGCTCCAGATACTATCTGCAATAGATCCATGACTTAGAATATCCATCCCCCTTGCCTGCATCAATCTCTTCCTTGCATTTGCCATTTCTGCATGCATACATCACACCTTTGACAACAAGAGTGGAAAAAGCTGAGCATATCTTGCGATACATTAATCTTTAGTAAGCATCAAAATGCATGCTTCAATTCCCAATCTGTGTCATCAAAAACCTTTGATTTCAAATCTCGTAGGAGTTATCAAATACTACATGTGAAAACACTTTTATCGAGCTATCGAGCACTGACATGCATCAAAGTGAACTGAACCATTTAAACGATTTTCTACAGAACACACAACGGCGAATTTCTCCACTGTCAGAAAGACTGGTAAATATGCTCATTCGCAAGCATACACCATGTAATCATCTCCGTTTTGTAGAAGATTACAGAAGGATATGTCATGATTCCTACTAAAAAGCAGATATCAACAAAACAAAACTTCTGTTTCTCCTCTAAGAGGAAAGCTAAGAAAAGTTCTTCTTTCGGTATGCAACATTGAATCAGAAAAATGAAAGCTTTTGGCGCATTTTCCCCTTTTTTTTCCTCAAAGACAGTTCAAGTAGAACAAAACCTCTCTCTCTCTTTCTTTCTTACTTACCAGGGGATTGATAGATCGACTTCTCAGCAAGAAGCTCCCTGTAATTCGCTCCTTTGCTTTTCACAGCAATCGAATCGTGAAAGCGAGGATCGACCTCTGCTTCTTCGTCTTCTTCGTCCTCATACCGGCTCCAGTTAGAAGGGAGGCTTGATTGTTTGCTCTCAGAACGGTGTGTGGAATCAGACGGAGGCGCATGTGAAGAAGAAGAAGAAGAAGAAGAAGGTGGAGCCTGGGAAGCAGGCATCTTCTTGTGGTGAGTGGAATGGCGAGCCTTGCCCTTCTGAGAAGAGGCATGCTTCGCTCTAGCGGCAGCTTTCACGTCCATGGAAGCAAGCCTCTGTCTTGCGTCTTGCGTCTGGCGTCTGGCGTCTGCGTCTGCGAAGCGTAAACCCTAATTCTCTGTCTGCACAGGTTCTGTTGAAAGCTCAAAGTTCTGATCTTGGAACCCTAATTCCTCATCTGAATCTCAATGAGCCTTTCTTTGCCAAAACCCTAATTCCTCATCTGGAATCTCCATGAGCCTTTCTTTGCCAAAACCCTAATTTCTCAAAACCCTAATTTCTCATCTGGAATCTCCATGAGCCTTTCTTTGCCAAAACCCTAATTTCTCAAAACCCTAATTCCTCATCTGGAATCTCCATGAGCCTTTCTTTGCCAAAACCCTAATTTCTTGAATCTCAGGATGCTTTGTCAAACCCTGATTTTTTCCTGACCATGCCCATGCAGACCATTCTTTGTAAACCCTGATTCCTTGTCTTTGTAAACCCCGATTTCCTGTAAAAAAAAACCGTTTGTGAATCTCGTGAGCCTTCGATTTCGGTAATGTGATTTTCGCCGGAAGATTTACGGTGTGTGAAAATCCATCTTGTGAAAAAAGAAAACACGCATGTTGCCAATCAACTAGCATCGACATTGCTACAACTTGCTTCAGTGAAATGCCAGAGATTCTACATCGATCTTTGACTACCATCAGATGTATATGCTTATCTTACACATCGTCGGTAACTGACATCGGTCACACCCTCGGTCATTGAACAACAAGAGAGCGTTGTTGTAAGCCGACGCTAAGGTGCTTGACATCAACCATCTAAGCTCATCTAGGGAAAGACTACATGATTCCACCAATGATGATGCATCCCAGAATGTATAAGCAATTGGGCATTTCTAGGAATTAAGGCCAAAAGCAAAGGCACACAACATAACAATCAGCAAGCGAGTCATACAAGATCATCGAAATTTCAAGCAAATACAAGTACATCGAACTGGCTTCATCTTCATTTTTCAACAGCCATTTCTCAGCTTAGATGTCGATGAGTAAATTCAGAACCACTTTTACTTATTTCTTTTCACTTCAAATGCAGGACACAAGCGACAAAATCCAAAGCTTCTTTCGAGCTTGTGATACACAAATACCAAGCTTATTTTGGGCTTGATATAGATGAATTATTTACATATTCCTGTTTCGGGCAACATCAAATATATACAAGGGATTCGAACTTCAAGAAGGAAGTTTGTTTTTTCAATCAGGCATCTCAAATGTTTAAGATAGGTACAGGTTTGTAATTCAGGTATGTTGCAGCTGTAAGGAACACACAACTAAAGGCTACATACACTTTCACCCAATGTAGCGAAGAAAAGATTACCATAAGCATGATGCAGGAAAACACCATTATAGTGCAGAAATTGAATATGCATGTTGCCACACTCAGCTCCTCTTCGATACTATTACTAGAGTCGGAAAAACTGCCCTCTGTATAGAACTGATCCAATAGTTCGTCTTTACGGGAAAACTCGTTCATAAGCCACGATGACACCTCCGACTCATCCGAGGGAATGTCGTTTACAGGTATCCGCCTTACATGGATGTGGACTTCCCTCGGATCTGTACCCAATGCATTATCAATAAATAGTGGACATTGATTCTTGTACCCGATCGTGACATCGTACACTACAAGAGGACACAAAATTAGTTGTCATATTTGTAACAAATTCACATAAACCAGCAAACTCATAATAAACCATTAATAAAAGAAAGAATAAAAATCAGTTTAAAAACCATAGACTAAATTTCAGTGGCGCTCTCCATATTGATGAACTTTATGCATCTTCACATTATGCTTTCAACATAAATGGTAGGTAATACATTGAGGAAAACATTCAGAGATTTTAACATATGAGTGGGGCCCTGAACAGATGTCATACCATTGGCGAAACAATCTTCATCCATGAATTCTTCTTATCATGCTAAGGAGTCAATTTGACCATCTTATACTTAGAGAAACACCCGCCGAATTAATGAGAAAACTATATGCTGGATATCCTACTATTGTGTCGCCTAGAAACATGGACCATCTGAGCCATTATGTCAGATGCCTATACAGAAATCTATAATCAGGGAACCGATGGAACTATGCTGCCTTTTATTGAGCTATCTGAATTCTTCGCACTTCTGATGACACACAGAGGACAAAAAAGCTTCAACCAGATCTTGTCCAACACAGACTATATCTTCATGATGAGTGATAGATTATACTCATCATCAACTTACCTTCATTACATGGTAAATATTCATCTCAAGATCATCTTGCAAGCACATTACCGGAGATGTTCCACCAGATAAGTATAGGGTGAGACTTGAACATACCCAAGCATATGCGTAACGCCACACAGGCCTTAAACTAGAAATGACATCAGTTATCCTCCTTGACATGGTTCTTAAACCCGCATGACCTTACCAATCAATGCCATTTAAAGTACAGTTAACCAAATATCGGTCCCCACAAAGAACTGTAGTTACCCTTCTGCTTCTTTCATTTGCCAAGTTAATGCTCTATGCAATAGAACTAGTTAGTAGATACTAACAAGTACCGCAGTAACTGTTCATAATAATAATAAAAGAGAGAATTTTGAGGATAATATACTACCTGCATCAATGGAACCACGGAGGAGGTTTAAGCAAGCATGAAAACCCTTTACCCGAGGTAAGAGAACATTGTGTAATTTTGGCAAACAATGCTGCTTTGCAAAACTTTGACTACGTGAGCATTTTTCCACCCTGCATCAAGTGGAATACACTTATCATCAATTTATTGGTGAAATTCAGATTAGCTTCTTCCCCTAATACTAACTCACGGTTAGTAGTACAGTCAGAGAACACAGATAAATACAAGTGAGAAACGTGCATTATACATAGAAGTGTCTCTCCTCTCAAGGGATCATTTAGAGGAACGATGAGCAAGAACTACTCTTCCAGGGGCAAGGATCATGAACCATCTAGATGAGCAGAAGCAAAAAAAAACAACACCACAGTAATGTCTCAAATCATCCGATCACTTAAAAAATATCACCAATATGGTTTTTCAAGGTTGGTGAAAAAGGCTTTAAATGAAGATTGGATTGATCCTCTTGATTCTGATATACAAGAAAAACGCATAATTAACATTCCCCTACTCCAAGACTTTTCCCTGTTAAGTAGGATACTTGGGCACAGACTTGCTACCTGCTGCCCAACCTAAAAACTATTTCTTTAAAATCCCAGGATATTGGTGAAACACCTCGCTTTTCGCATAAAGTCAGTTTACATGGAGCACCTGAAATACTTGAAATGCTTAACGTATAAGATTTGCAGTAGGGAGAGTTCACAAAGATTACTTACGTGTAATCCGTTCCTTCAGGAAATATGATGAGCCAGAGAGGATCACGACGATCTTTGAAAGAAGAAAGGGTCCTCTCAAAGACGGGGGCATCCATTTCCCATTTCCTGGAAAGCAGAACGAACTCTAGCACGTGGAAGGCCCAGCCAAACACAGGAGCATTCCTCACACTACTCTTCATCACATATTTCACGCCCCCTATCATTTTCTTCCGCAATGCAAGGTTCCAAAGGTACATCCAATCCACCTCGGTGCGATGGTTACAGATCAAGATGACTCTTTCCCGGTCGGGGAGCTTCTTCCCTGAAACGATCACTCTCGTCTTGTTGATCTTCTCGAACAGGAACGGCCACATCGCGAGCCAGTACCCGAAAATGGACGAGGTCAGCCTCCTGCTCCAATGGAGACTGAACAGCCTGAGCGCGAAGAAGGTGAACGGAGAGAAGAAGAGGAGGAGCACGAAGGCCGAGACGGCAAGAAACAGCAGGACGCAGGAGGCTTTCAAAACTCTGGCTAAACGGAGCAATCGATCCACGAGGGAGGGGCTCCTCATCCTCTCCGCCTCCGCCTCGATCGACGAGACCTCTCGTGCCCGGCCCTCCTCCTTCTTCGTCGTCTTCTTCTTCTTGTGCTGGTTCTTGTTCGTCTCTTCTCCCGGTCCTCCTCCTTCTTCGTCTTCTTCTTCTTCTTCTTCTTGTGCTGGTGCTTGTTTCTCTTCTTGTTTCCGCTCGCCTGCGGGGTTGAGGACGACGTTTACCGCCATCGCTGCGGCCACGCGATCTGCAGCTCCCATGGCGGAAGAAGAAGAAGAACAAGAAGAAAGAGGAAAGAAGAAGAAGAAGAAGAAGAAGAAGCGTTTTACAGTATATACTAAAACCCTCGGTGCCACGTGGCGCTCCCCCGGCCGCCACGTGGCGGG
>JBBBWG010002537.1:0-33098 GCA_037176905.1 Azolla pinnata
CTTGGTGAGGCTAGGCTCTCTGGTCAACGGATCCGTACCTGTCAACTTCCGAGGTATATCCAAGGTAATCACCTGTGCGGGATACAGGTATACTTATTTTGGATTAGTCTTCAGCGCTTCGCTCGGGGGTGGTTGGTGAGGTTAATCACTCTTAAACCATAGTATTCTCTCTCATCTCTCTCAAATACTGCTCATCATTAGTAGATCATAACATCCGCCACCACCAATTGTGGAATCAGTGATGATATAAAATAGGTAATCGTAAAACTCATTGCCAAATCCGACCATATCCGGGAGGTATATGAAATCTACTTCTCATAGTTCGAAGAGCCATCATCGTCTGCCTCTGTGACTCTAAAAGACCATCCTCGACAGGAGTTTTTGTCCGTCTATTAAACTTTGATTCTAAACTTTGTTTCTTATCCTTCTTCTCCTCCTTTTCTTTCTCTTTGTCCTTCTTCTTCTTCTTCTTCTTTCTCTTTGTCCTTCTTCTTCTTCTTCTTCCTTCTCTTTGTTCTTCTTCTTCTTCTTCTTCTTTCTCTTTGTTGTTGTTCTTCTTCTTTCTCTTTGTTCTTCTTCTTCTTCTTCTTCTTTCTCTTTGTTGTTGTTGTTGTTCTTCTTCTTCTTCTTTCTCTTTGTTGTTGTTCTTCTTCTTTCTCTTTGTTCTTCTTCTTCTTCTTCTTCTTCTTCTTTCTCTTTGTTGTTGTTCTTCTTCTTCTGTGTCTCTGTGTCAGATTCAAACGTGGCTCGCTGGCGGGGCGATGGCGCCAGCTGCTGAGCGCCTGAGCTAGAGCGACAGCGACGGCGACGGCGACGGCGACGGCGACAGCGACAGCTACAGCGATAGCGACAAAGAGAAAGAGAAAGAGAGAGGTATCAGAAGAAGGGAGGGAGAGAGAGAGAGACAGAGAGAAAGAGGAGAGATCTCTGCAATGGAGGGCGAGGACGTCTCCAGGCTCGTCAGAGAACTCGTCTCTCGGCTTCTCCCGCCCAACTCCGAGCTCCCTGCGGCGCCTCCCACCCACAGCACCAGGAAGCAGCATCCCCAGCCGGGCTCCTGCCATGGCGTCGTCGCAGATGGCGACGGCGGCGGCTATGGCGACGGAGCCCAGGACCTCGTCGAGCGTGCCTATCAGTACGCGATGCGGATCTTCGGCAGCCGCATCGCCCCCTCCATCACCAACGACGAGGCCGCCACTGCAGAAGCCATCAAACGGCAGCTCGTTCTCCAAGGTAGGTCCTCTGATGCTCTCTCCTTCGCCGATCTGTACCGGAGATTCTCCGCGCACGCAGGCCCCGGCTGCGTCGAGAACAAATGGGCCTTGCTCTATGTTCTCCGCGCCCTCTCGGAAGATCAAAAGAGGGAGAGATCTGAGACCAGAGGCATGGCTGGCTCTTTAACTTCCACTCTCTCGGGTCCTGCCATCCATGGAGCTCTTCCAGCACTCCCTGGTCCTTTGGACAAGTCGTTTTCATGCGATTCCGCTACTTCCCTCAGCAATGGAAGGAAGTATAGTCAGATCGCGGAGCCTGCACGGCTCCCCCCTGGAGGCGTCTTACTCCTCTCGAAAGACTCCACTAACCTCAGAGCTTCAGCCATTCAAGAATACGTCGAGATTGGCCAAGAAGAATCCGATGTCACTGAAGGGGCTCTCGTACGAGATGTCCTGTATGCTTGCCAGGGCATCGATGGCAGATACATCAAGTTCGAGCGAGCGATCGACGGCTACGCCATCAACGATGCCTTCAAGATTCCCAAGGCCATTCATCTGCTTGTCAGAAGGCTATGCGAGGTCGGGTGGCTGTTCAAACGCATCCGAGGGCATGTAAAAGAAAGCCTGGAGCAAGGTCCGATGCAGGTGATCGGTACTGTGGGACAGGCATTCTGTGCTTCGTTGCAAGAGGAGCTCGGAGATTACTACAGATTGATGGCAGTCCTCGAAGCACAGATCCATAATCCTATCCCAGTTATGTCGGAAAGTACGAAGATCGGGAACTACCTCTCGTTGCGCCGCCTCATGGTGTGGCTCGCTGAGCCATTGGTTCGAATGAGGCTCTTGGCTGTCTTGATCGAGGATTGTAAGAGTCTCAAGGGAGGGGCAATGGCCGGGGCCATCCATCTTCATGCACAGCATGGAGATCCGCTCGTTCGCGGCGTTATGGCTAGGCTTCTCCGGAAGGTTTGTTCTCCTCTGTTCGAAATGGTGAGAAGGTGGGTACTTGAAGGGGAGCTCGATGACTTGTATGAGGAGTTCTTCGTCACAGGTCAATCTGTGAAAGCTGAGGCATTATGGCGAGAAGGGTATCGATTACAAAACGATATGCTTCCTGCCTTCATTCCCGAGTCCTTAGCTCAGAGGATACTTCGGACAGGGAAGTCCATCAATTTCTTGAGGGTCTGTTGTGAGGATAATGGATGGGAGAAAGCGGCCTCAGAGGCTGTAGAAGCAGCTGGCACCTCAGGGGATCGAGGTTGGCTGGGCTATGGAGAGACAGAGGCGTTGGAAACTATGGTAATGGAAGCAGCACGGAGGATTGATCGGCACTTGATCAAGACAATGTATGAGCGGTACAAGTTCCGAGAGCACTGCTTGGCCATCAAACGGTATCTTTTGCTCGGGCAAGGTGATTTCATTCAGTACCTCATGGATCTCGTCGGCCCTGACCTCTCCCAACCAGCTAATACTGTGAGCTCTTTCAAGCTTTCGGGTCTTCTGGAAAGTGCGATCCGAGCTTCGAATGCTCAATATGATGACAGTGACGTCCTAGACCGGCTGAGGGTGAAACTGATGCCTTATAATGATGGAGACAGGGGCTGGGATGTGTTCTCGCTCGAATACATCTTACGTGACCCATTGAACACCATATTTACCGAAGCTGTAATGAGCAACTACTTGAGGATCTTTAACTTCCTATGGAGGCTCAAGCGTGTGGAACATGCATTGAGTGCCACATGGCAAACTATGAAACCCAATTGCTCACTGGCAAGGCTATATACGCCCTCGGGCCAAGGCGAAAAATCCCATATGGTTGCAGTCTTGAGAAGATGCCAGACTCTTCGGAATGAAATGAACCATTTCGTCACCAATCTACAATACTACATCATGTTTGAGGTATTGGAATATTCATGGGCGAATTTCTTAGAAGAGATGGAAGATGCCCAAGATCTCGATCATCTCATAAAGGCACACGAGAATTATTTGGTATCCATCATCGAGAAAGCCCTTCTTGGGGAAAGGTCGAAGCTCCTGTGCAAGACGCTGTTCAGTCTGTTTGATTTAATCCTTCGGTTCAGGGGCCTAGCGGATCGGCTCTACGAGAATATTCGAGCTGTGCAATCAAGGCAAGGAAACAAAATCATTTGAATAAAACCTATCGTTGCAATTGGCTGTGTTTTGATTATTTGTACGTCCCATGATTGAAATCGGTGTGGGAGTCTCAAAAGAAAGCAGTAGTTTTCATAGATTATTACAACTTTCAAGGATCTCTCTAAAGCAGTTCTCTTGATGTGCAGGAGTGACGTTTCTGTGAGGAGAAAGTCTGGTAAGGAGATTGGCTCAGGTGGAAACATGGGAAGGAGAATGGGAAATGCAGAATCTACCATCGAGTTTCTTAGATGCATGGGCGAGGAAATGGACGGGCTAGCTTCCGAATACTCGGCTATGCTTGAAGGCTTTATTGCGCAGCTTCCAGTGCAACAACATGTTGATTTGAAATTCCTGTCTTATCGTTTGGATTTCTCGGAGTTCTATCTTCGGCAGCATATGAGCATGTCTACGACTGCCCCAATGAAGCACAAGAGAAACCCCCTGAATCCTCCGAGGCCGTCTTGAGGCTGCTCCCCCTGATGATATAGTTTGGCAAACCCTCATACTCACATCTTTGTTGTAGCTCTACATAGAAATTGTCGTGCTTGTTGTATTTATGCTTCTGATAGGGATGAATGCAATATTTTTACTAATTAGATCAGGGATCATTGTCGCGGCTCTTGGTTTTATCTGTTTTTTTATGTAGTGCATTGCCTCAATATATATCCATACATGCTCCTAGTCTATAGTAAGTCTTTGAGGATATCTTGTATATGCAAAATGGTACAGAAACAAGTGGAGGTCTTTCCTGTTGAGCTATTTGCTGGATTATCGGACCATGGTGGTTGCTGCTCTGAGCCCTGATTTTTGTGAGTGACTGAGATTTTGCTTGAGGATATGGTAGCCCTGTGATTGACTACTATTGATTGGGTATATTGACATTTTTTTTTCTATATGCAGGAAAGCCAGCCTCATCAGAGAATGCTGGCACCGAATCTGTTTATTTCACAGCAAATCATCGTGATAGGTTCGAAGAACTGGCGTGCTGTGCACAACATTGGAAGCATCGTGCTCTGATGATTGCTGCCATCGCAAAAAAAGGAGTAAAAAGTCGAGAGCTGGAATGGTAAAGTTCTGCCCCACTGCATGTAATCATGCCCTTAGCTAATGACATGTTTGTGACACTTATCGCAGTATGATTGCTTTGCATCACTCTAGAATCTTAATTTTGATCTTAATCTTGGGATGGCTCCAGCAATTAAGGTGTTATCAATTCCAAAGACACGGGAGGGATAGTGAATGAACTTCAAATCTATTTTAGTTTGAATCTCTGCATCTATTTGAAGACACGGCCGAGACCTTTGGTCGTAGCAAAAGGTTGCCCCCTTTGATCTTTGAATTGTTTGAAGTTTCTGTAATGATGGAGTGATGCCCACCAATTATAATATGGCTTGACAGTTATCAACAATTTTGTATTCTTGCATTTACGCAAGCAATTTATTATTTGTCCTTCAAATTACCTATTTACAAAGTTTAAGGGGGGTTTCCCTGATACAATCTTCATCTCTTTGCAAAGAATGATTGAACCTCTCTTTGATTTAGCAGAAGAGAGTTTTAATTTTTTTATAAGACTTTCAATAGAATCCTCAATTAATATTGGACGGTCATAATTTAGGCGAACTACGCATGTACACTTCTCCATTTGCTTGTACACAAGTGATATACCATCATCTTGGAATCATAGAAACTTTTAATGTTTGGATAGGCAGCAAACAAATCTTCAATTGCCAGATGCAGCTAGCTGCTTTCACATGCCCCATCCAGATCGAATGTTGATTGCCATCCACCTTTCCTGTAATACATATTCATCACAAATAATCCATGCCCGATTAGTGCCACCACCAGTAGATTATTTATTAGGGACATCTCCAATCATCAAGATGCTCAGTTCTAGCCCTCGCCCAACATTTTTCGGCTCCTTACATCTCCTGAATTCACCTTTCTTGTTGACATGTGATGCAATTCAGCGACGTTAGATCCTTTGTCTTCATTGCATAAACTTGTTTCTCATCAGCAGAGGTGCTATGGACACTACCTCTGGGCTTTTATTTATTTCCACCTGCTCATTAACTTCTCTTAATGATGTGCAAGGGGTCTTCTTTCTACAAACCCTGGGCAAGATTCCTGGTTCCAACACCTTCACATGATGCTTCTCGACTTGGCATTTGTGCATCTATCTATACTCATTTGTGCTAGAATCGCCTCTTGATCACTCACTCTGGCAGGGCTGAGCTCAGTTGGTCCATCCCGAGTGCAAACAAGCGATTCGACTTTTGATCGGTCATTTCAGGAAAGCAGCGTGGCTAAAACATGGGGATCTCTCACGAATCGAGATTCCGAAATGCACGTTCATCCTCGGACGTGAGCGGCAGTTCTCGAACAGCTCGGTATGTGCACGGGCATTCCATTCATACGCCCATTGCTCGGGTATGGGTAAGGCCCAATCACCACCACCACCACCACCACCACTTGACATTGGGCAACTGGGGAGAAATCGGAAAGGTTCCGCGGGCGCCGCAGCGATCATTAACAACAGACACCGACCGCATGGTGTGTGACGTTATCAGGCACCGAACAACCCGGCTCTCGAGGTGCACGATGATGCATGCATACTACAGACGTAGCCGCTCTCCCGCATCCGGGCGAGCAGGCGGCGGAGCTCGTCGCGGATGCGGGCGCGCTGGGCGTGCGCGGCGTCGGAGACGCCGAAGCAATGCACGGGGCCGCGAGGGCGCAGCGCGATGCGGGCGACGGCGGGCCGCTTCCAGGCGTTGGCCGATCTGCGCAAGCTCTCCCAGACGCCCGCGCGATCGTCGCCGTTCTCCGCCTCCTCGTGCACAGTGTCCGAGAGAAGCCTGTATCCGGAGGCGTGCCGGTGGTCTCGCCCGGAAACGACGACGCGCTCGAGGCTGGCGCCGCCCATCCGCGCGTTCCCGTGCGTTTTGCACTGGCCGAGCAAGCACATCCACGTGATGCGGTTGGGCCGCCCGAAGGGCGCCGTCTGGAGCAGGTCCTCGGCCTCCGACAGCCGCCCGGCTCGCCCCAGCACGTTCACCATGCAGCTGTACATGCCGTCGCCGCTCGCGGCGGCCATGCCCGCCGCCATGAGCCCGCTGAAGATGGCGCAGCCCTCGCGCACCCGGCCCTGCGCCCCGCAAGCGCCCAGAATCGCCATGTGCGTTATCGCATTCGGCCCGATCGAGCCGCCGCTCGTCGCCATCATCCGCTCGTAGCATTCTGCGGCGCGCTCGTACTCGCCGCGCCTCGCGTACGCCGCGATCATCGAGTTCCACGCCGCCGCGTCGCGGCCCCGCATCGCGCCTTCCAGCACGCGCGCCGCGTCCTCCGCGCTCCCGCACTCCGAGTACATCTCCACCAGCGCGCTGGCGACGTGCCGGTTGTTATTTCCCCCGGCGGCGCACCGCGACTGCAGGATGTGGTTGTGGATGAGGCGGCCGGAAGACGGCGACTCCTCCCCGCCCGAGCACGCCTTCAGAAGGAGCACGAACACCACCGAATTGGGCTCCATCCCCTTCGCCGCCATCATCCGGCGATAGAGCCCCAGCGCCCCCCCGGCATCGCCCTCCGCGGCATATCCTCCGATCATCGAAGCCCAGGTGATGATATCCCGCGTCGGCATCGCGTCGAACACCTTGCGCGCGCTCGCGAGGCCGCCGCAGCTTGCATACGCGCCGACGAGGGCGTTCCCCGCCGCGAGATCGGCCTCCTCGAAGCCCGACTCGCAGATGTGGTGGTGCAGCATCCTGCAGCTTCGCCCGTCCCCGAGGCAAGCCTTGAGCAGGGCCACGAGGACGCCTGCGTCGGGCTCGATTCCATGGGCAAGCATCTGCCCGAAGGCGCGCGTCGCGCGGCTTCCGTGGCGGTGGAGAGCATACGCGGAGATGAGCGAGCCCCACGCCACGGCGTTCCGCAGCGCCGGGGGCAGCCGATCGAACACCGATCGCGCGTCCTCGAGGCTTCCGTGCTTGGAGTAGAAGGAGACGAGGGAGGTCGCGATGTGCGGGTTGGGATCGAGGCCTTGCGAGGCTGCCTGGGCATGGATGATCTTCCCCATCGCGAAGCGCCCTGCATTGTTGTCGTTGCCGTTGTCGTTGTCGTTGTTGTTGTCGAAGCGAGCATCTTCTTCGATGATGGAGCAAGCTTTCACGGCAGCTTCTTCTTCTTCGCCTTCTTCGACGATGGAGCAAGGTTTCATGGCAGCTTCTTCTTCTTCGTCTTCTCCGATGATGGAGCAAGCTTTCATGGCAGCTTCTTCTTCTCCTCCTCCTCCTCCTCCTCCTTCTTCTCCTTCGACGGCGATGGAGCAAGCTTTCCTGGCAGCGCCTTCTTGGATGATGGAGCAAGCTTTCATGGCGGCAACGAAGACAGGAGCATCGGGCTGGGCATGGCGGCGGGGATGGAGATGGTGCAGGAGAATCATGGTGCGGAAGAGGCGGATCGCCCGCTCGTCCTCGCCGAGCCTGGTGTGCGCGGAGATGAAGGCGGACCATGCCCTCGCGTCGGGGCTCGCGCCCAAGCAGGCAAACACATGCTTGGCATCTGCCAAGCTTCCGCACAGCGCAAACATGCGGATCAGATGGCCCCCAAGCAATTCATACAAGCTCTTCTTCTCCTCCTCCTCCTCCTCCTTCTGCATCTGTCCCTGTTCCTGTTCCTGTTCCTGTTCCTGTTCCTGTTCCTGTTCTTGCCATTCTTCTTGGCCCTGTCCTTGCCCCTTTCCTTTCCACTGCTCTTCTTGTCCCTCTTCTTGCCCTTGTTCCTGCTCCCATTCCTGCCTCCTTCTGAAGGTCAGCAGCAGCCCGTGGAGCCTCCTGCCCAGGCTCAGGTACTCTGCGCCGCTGCAGCTGCGCAGCAGAGGAATGAAGAGATGGGCAGGGAGGGGAGCCCCGTCTCCTCCTCCTCCTCCCCTCCCCCTCCTCCTCCTCCTCCTCCTCTGCACCATGGCCGCGAGACGGTGGAACGCCTTCTCGCAGTCTCGCACAGACTCCATCCATCGCCTCTGAGAAAACACGCACCAAGCTCCGTCTCTCCGATCAATGTCTTCCTCATGTTCTAGGGGCTTTCAGGTTTAGGGTTTAGGGTTTCGAGCTGAGGGTTTCGGGTTTAGAGCTCAAGGTTTAGGGTTTAGAGTTGAGGGTTTAGGGTTTCGAGCTCTGGCTTAGGGGTTTAGGGTTTAGTGTTTAGAGCTGAGGGTTTCAGGTTCAAAGCTCAATGTTTAGGGTTTAGGGTTTAGTGTTTAGAGCTGAGGGTTTCAGGTTCAAAGCTCAATGTTTAGGGTTTAGGGTTTAGGTTTAGGGTCTCGAGCTCAGGGTTAGGGGTTTAGGGTTTAGGGTTTAGAGCTGAGGGTTTTAGGTTTGAAGCTCAAGGTTTAGGGCTTAGGGTTTAGAGTTGAGGTTTTCGGGTTTCGAGCTCAGGCTTAGGGTTTAAAGCTCAGGGTTTAGGGTTTAGAGCTTTGCGCTTAAGGCTCAGAGTTGAGGATTTAGAGTTTTAGAGCTCAAGGTTTAGGGTTTAGAGTTGAGGGTTTAGAGCTTAGGGCTTAGGGTTTAGAGCTGAGGGTTTAGGGTTTAGAGCTTAGGGTTTAGAGCTTAGGGTTTAGAGCTTAGGATTTTAGGGTTTAGAGCGTAGGGTTTTAGGGTTCAGAGCTTTGGGCTTACAATTTAGAGTTGAGGATTTAAGGTTTACAGCTCAAAGTTTAGGGTTTAGAGTTGAGGGTTTAGGGTTTCGAGCTCAGGGTTAGGGGTTTAGGGTTTAGGGTGTAGATCTGGGGGTTTGGGGTTTCGGGTGTAGAGCTGAGGGCTTCAGGTTTAGGGTTTCGAACTCAGGCTTAAGGTTTAGAGTTGAGGATTTCAGGTTTACAGCTCAAAGTTTTGGGTTTAGAACTAGGGTTTAGAGCTTTGCGCTTAATGTTTAGAGTTGAGGATTTAGGGTTTAGAGCTCAAGGTTTAGGGTTTAGAGTTTAGGGTTTAGGGTTTAGAGCTCCACGTTTAAGGCTCATTGTTGAAGTTTTAGGGTAGAAAATCAACATAAAGGTTTTTGTGTAGGATTGCTGCATCTATCCGATTCATCCACTCAAGTTGATTCCGAGGATTGCACATGCCCACTCACTCTCGTTCTCATATTGGCCTAAGAAGACGTTAATATATCTTTGTTTCTTTCTTTCCTTCTTGATCAGATCAAAACCTCTCCCCAATCGTTCCGATTGTCGCTAGCTACAGTTTTGCTGCAATGCAACACCGTACATTTAGACTATAAGCCTCTCAAGAACAACGAGGAGACAACCGAATCGAGTGGCACTCGGCAAATCTTAAGGTTAGAACAGTGTTCCGAATTTTTTTCTTGCATTTCTTTATTCGTGTGATGAATCTAGCTCAACTTCCCAATGTCTTCTAATCCTAAAATCAAAATTGTATGAAGCACATTGAGCCTCGGCAAATTCGGGAACTGCCCTGCACCACATTACTGAGCCCTACTTCGTTTAGAATATTCAATGAATACATATTGATTGATTAAAACCTGATCTTCGATCTCTTAACATACTCTTTGTAATTATAATTCTTTACATTAAGAAACTTCAATCTACTCTTTTTCCTTGTCTCTCACACTATAATTTCCTTCAGCTTTTTACTATTTTAACTCTCTTATTCTCATAGTATGCCTCATTATTGAGTCCCAGCCCAGAAAGCAAAGATTATGAATCAAATCAAAGTGGCCAATAGATTTTGATTGAATAAACGAATGGATTGGGCGAATATTAACAATCTCACCCAGATAAGAAAAGGTGATGAATCCATCAAATGGATGGCTCCAGCCAGCAACGTAAATCCTGCAAGAAAACACTATCTACGAATGAATGGATGCTCAAGCATATATACATTTGCAAGATGTTTGATGCGAATAAACGAATGAAGTCAGTGGGAGCAATGAAGCCATATAATCAGATGTAGCAAAGCAACAAATACATTGTGACATCCATCAAAGATAGGCACCACCATGTTGACCCCTGCCTCTGCCCCTGCCTCTGCCTCTACTGCTCCTGTTATCATCCCCACCCCGGTTGTTGCCCCCCCTCGGATTCGGTGGCTGGAATGATCTGCTGCTGCTGCCACCAAACTTTAACGAGACAACCGGCTTTATGTATGCCAGGCCTGGCGAATGCCTTTGGAACTTGGGAAGCCTCGCTATCTCCGGTATCCAGTGCGCCACATACTCGCCATCCGGATCATAGTTCTGGGCCTTCGATGTTGTTTCGTTTCACAGCCAAATTGTTTTGCTCAGCACAACCCCCGTGTGAAATAAGAAACCCTTTTTTCCAAAAGTTCAAAATCTCACTTCAAAACAAAGCTGCGTACCTGCTTTGGAATACTGAAATAACGATCCTCCCTGGGATCATTCCCGACCCCTGTACATCGATCACACTCCGACTTTATCAAAACACGTCTTCAGATTCGGAAGAGGAAAGATTGCTGAAATCCAGGTGCATTTTTACTTGCCTGCACCGTAAGTCCAGTTGCCATAGTTGGAGCATGGATCATAATCTAGAAGGCAGCTTTCAAACCACTCAGCTCCCATACGCCAGTCAATTCCCATATCCCTTACCAGAAATGAGCAAACAATCTGCGAGATAAAAGAGTTAGCATTATACTTAACATGTGCAATCTTAATCACAATGGCAATCACTTTATCAGATATAATGAAACTATGTGATGCAAATCTATTCTACAACAGAGCCATACTTCATATCTACGGAATTAATCACTTAACATCACTAATATGTTCTATTAGTCTGTTGAAATTCCCAAACTTGTTTGCAGGAAACCGTGTTATTTTACACAGAATAATTCCGGTATTTCTTTAGGAAGAACAGATTCATAATCCATGAAATATAAACTGAGGTACAGCAGAAGTCTCAACGATACCAAATAAACGAATGATGTCAATGTGTGTTCTGGAAAATGGGGTTATCTGTCCAGTGAATTAAAATAGAAATGTTGGCAGTTTTCTATCTGGAATACCTTCTTCCTCAGTCCACTCTCTACTCGGAAACCATCTAGTGACGTACAACTTAGGATGGGGTAAACTCAAATACCTTCCTCAGGCTGTTGTTCCCTAGTTAACAAGAGTGGTACTTATTCCAGAAAAAATGCCTCTTGCTTCCATCCACCTGCAACCTTCATTTTCAAATAGCACTGGACGTTTTCGCTTTAAAAAGGATCCTTACTATCATTCAATGTCCAAACAATTAGCATTTTCATGACTAAACTAGTGCTCAACTTAATGTGTGTCCAAAACGAAGCATGACCTGATACTTGGCGAAAATCAATCTCTATCAAGTGATGTTTACAACTACTTTTTCCATATAGAAAACGTGGAAGATTCAGAAGCTGATTATTTGCACATGTTACGTTTACATACATGCTTGTCAGCAGATTATGGACTGGAAAATATTGCAATGGTAGACTGACTTTAGGCGAAGAGAAGCCACCCAACCATACCATGCAATGGATACCAGAATTATGTAATTAACCTCGACAATCAAGAATGAAAATACCTGCCGTCCACGATTTGACATGAATCCAGTTGACATGAGCTCCTTCATGTTTGCATCAATGAGAGGATATCTATTCCAATGCATTTACAGTCTCTGACTTTATCCTTAACATAAGTATTAAAAGAACTAACGGTGTTTTCAAAGTGAAGTTTACCCGGTAGATCCTGTTCTCCAACACTCAAAAAGCCTTTCATTCTGGCTCCAGTTTATTCCCTTCACCTTCCTTGGACCCTCTAAACGGAGGGGCAGTCACTCTTGGTATAGATATGCTTGAGAAAAGATTCATAAAAATACATCGTTACTAACCCAAATGAAAAATTGCATCTCCATACTTAATCGACAAAAAGCGGAAATAGTCCCTCCAAAGAAGCTCAAAAAGAACCCTACAAAAAGAACAGAAGCAAATGTAACATGCAACTGTTCTGGTAATTTGAAATAAGTAATAATGATAATTACCAATATGTTGAATCATTGGATACCCGTTCCTTCTCATATCGCTTTACCTAGTATATCACATGCTAAAGTTTAGTTCATCCTCTGAAGTGTATTTTCTATCACATATTTAGAGAGCAAACTGCAAATATGAAGTACATACTTCCTCATATATAAGCCGAGGAGAAATGAATCCGGCTGCAAGCCAAGGAGAAAATTTGGTTGAATATTCTGCACCTAACATCCCATTTCGAGTCTCCTTATAAATACGTAAGCGGTCCTGTCGTCAAGAAGCTGCTAATTGTTTAAGAGAAAATCGTATCATACACGTTAATTGTCCATAAATACAACAAATCACAGTCCACTCGCAGATTATGTGAGGAAATTGAACAGCAGGAACGTGAAGTACCTCTCTAAATCATACTATATGCAGTTTCATCTTTCCAGGCAATCCATGAGTTTGGACAAAATAAAAGAGTAACGTCAAATAGTATTTCACTAACCTTCACCCAAAAATAATCATGAAGCCGATGAAAAGCTGCAGTCTCCCCACCAACAAAATGCAGCACGCCTAGAGAGCTCTACTAGATAGAAAACATATCCTTTCATATGAACAATTGCAACAAATGCAAACAGTTTTATTGGTTTCTTAAATAGGTTTGGAATCAATTTGGAAAAGAACTGTAGATAAAAACAAACCTGATCTCGTGGTTCCAATCCCATTTGTTCCAGTGTAGGAATGCTTCCCCACTCTACTTCATTGTTTGCAAAACACTTAGGTGGAGGTGCTAGTGAAGTTGGTACCTTGAAGCATGGCCGTACTGTTGATCGGCTCTCAACCAACTACAAGAATGATAATTTATGAAACTATAAAGAAAGGTCTATTATGAAACTATAAAGAAAGGTCTGTAGTATATTTTTAGATAATTATGTCAATCCTCTTTTACCTTCCGAAATTGTGTGTAAACGTCAGGGAGCTGAGCTACAGTGAATGGCAAATCATTGAGGTGATACATTGTGGTGCCCCAAACAAGCTCCAATCGTGGAGACTGTGACTTTATAGTTTCAGACACAGCCTGCCCTCCATTCAACTTGACTTTCTCTATATTTCTTTTTACAAGTTTCTCAACCTTCAACTCTTCACTACAGGTTTCCTTCTGGGCAAAAACCTGCAACACAAAAATCTTAGTCTGGTAAGTGATTTATTTTCAATATGTCAACACTGAATTTTTTAAGGAGAATAGAATACAGTTTTTTCTTTGTCATAGCAAGTGTGTAATGGTAAATTCTCTAAAACTGGTGTAAGGGATGTGAGGTGGATATGGTATGATTGCAATATGGGTAGTATGTAGCCATAAATTGACTTTATTACATGATGAATTCGTCTTTAGAACTGTTCAAACAAATACTAACTGAGGAAGGCCTCATTTGGGTTCCTTGCATCATTATTTTGCAGGCTTCAAAGATTATCATTGATCTTAGAGTGGTTGAATGGTAAGCTATAGCACATGCAGCAATTACCAAGACAACGGATCATGCACAAAATTTTATGACATTATTCAGGTAGCAAATTATCCTTTTTGCTTGATCCACAATCTCCATTTATCATGGTGTCTTAATATGACTACATTGTAAAGCTCTAGAAACTTTTTTGAGTAGCATTTGCAAGTCTTGCCACCAACACCCTGGCAATGAACCAAAAAGGCAAAAAGTAGTCTGAAGAAGAGGATGGGTAAGTGCAGAATCGTCACCATTACATCTCAGGAAGCCTGGCATATGTGTGTTATGCGGGTCTGCCGCTTCAATTCTTTTAAGACATATAAATCATCAACTTGAATAGTGATTGTAAACGTTTATTAAAGTCACAATATCCTCTCCTTCAATAGTTTCAGAAAATCAGTCCTGCACTGTATAAATTTTAGTCTATGGGAAACATCTCTCTTACGATGAATATATTATGCTTTACACCACAGTTACAGATGGGTTTCTTATCATTTCATGACTTCTTAGCAATAAAAGTGTGAGGAATAGAATCATTACAGTGTGTGCAGATGTCAATTCAGCCAGCCTTGGTAAAATGTTTTCTGGCTTTCCATATTCTACATATAAGTCCAGACCCCGTTTCTGCAAATTTCTCCGGAGATCAACGAGTCCTTCAAGGATGAACTTAGCCCGAAGCTCTACGAGGAAGAAGAAAAAAAAGAGAACTCAAATTTGGGAGGTATTGATGGCACCAAGAGTTCAACTAAGTACGGAATGTGAGCTTGCTCACTGCCCATTTGGAATAACAGACTGACCGGAATGTTTCAACAGTGTGAAAAAGGAAACATTTTCAGCTTATATGCTTTCATAAATGGGAAAAATCACTTCGATGATTCTTACATCCATAGACATTGCCACATAAAATGACGAATTAATCTCCAAACATCATGAACATTTACCAACCAACAAGAGTTTTACATTTTAAAGTTATGTTAGATCTGATGCCTCTCAAAACTCTGTTAGATTTATGAGAACGATCAGATTGGAAGGGCTATTTCTAAGTATGTTCTATGATCTGTGTGTGCTTGCTGGGTCTTCACCTATGATCTTTTCAGATTAGACTCACAATCATCCTCTTTAACAAGTTATTGCTGCTATGAATTAGTGTTGTATGATCTTTTGGTAAATGCAGATTTGTTTGTTCATACTGTATGATAGAATCGGATCATTTTCTGCCAGGATTAGGTTGTATTTCGAACATATTATGCCAGATCTCTGCTCAAAGATAGCAATCATCAACTAGATCTCAAGGCAGGTTATTCATTTTATTGAAAACCCAAATCGTAAATCAAGGATTGAAAAAGCTCAATACTTTTTAAGGATTCTATAACGTAACAAATTCCTAATTGATTTTCAGAAGCTATTGTTCCAAAGGCTTCATGTAAATTGAGAGATTAAGACTTTTGTGGGCTACTTCCCCTCACAAGTTCCCTAAAGAAAAAGCTATCCAGATCCTACTCAGGAAATCATGACAAATTCAAATTGCCCAAGTAATAACAGATTGAACAGAAAATAGAAGAGCAACAGTTGCCATCAAGCATCAGAGTAAAAGACCACTCGTCATGCAATGGATGCCATTGAAGATCAGAGATAAGAGAGAAAACATAAACACATAGAAGACGCCATTGAAGCTTGAATTTGGAGGAAATGTACGTGTCAGGGGATGAGGAAGATCATTGACTCACCCCCCGTTTTAGGAAAGCCGAAGTGGTGGGTAGCTGCTCCAAAGATCCTCGGATCCACACAGTAGACAGGGAGAAGGCATTCCGAGGAAGACCAAGCTCTGTACAGAGCTTCGTTATCTGTGAGGCGGAGATCATTCCTGAACCAGGCTATGGCCACGCCTTTGGCCTTCCTAGCCGCCCTGTTGGTGGAGTATCTCTCCTCCAGAGAGGAGGAGGAGGACGACGACGACGACGATGACGATGATGACGAAGACATGGAGCGGCACTGGACAAGGACGAATCTACCTGCAGAAGACAGAAGACCGGGGGCATTACCACGAATCGCACAGAAGAGAGATGTCAGAGATCGAAGAAGAAGAAGAAGAAGCAGAAATCAAGGATGGATTTGCGAAGCTTACGAGGTGGGCGGAGCGCAAGATCGGTGCGGAAGACGAAGAAGCTCGCAGGCTGCAGAAGAGGCATGTTCGTCGTGCATGTGTACACACGGATCATCACATGAGCATACATACATACATACATACATACATACATACATACATCCATGCACGACATGCGCACATGCATGCATGGCACGGATCATGCATCCGCATGCATACATGCATGCAAGATAGGGTACTCGACGATGATGATCCTGATCATGGTGGTGGTGACGACGATGATGACATCGGTGGTGATGGTGATGATGATGATGATGATAATGATGGTGATGGTGATGGTGATGATGATGATCGCGATGATGGTTAATATTATGTTGTTGTTGCTTATGATGGTGGTAGCGATGATGATGATGGTGATGATGACGACGCGTAGCTGCTGTGTATGATGCTGGTAGTGTGATGATGCCGATGATGATGATGACAATGGTGGTGGTGATGATGATGATGATGATGATGTTGTTGTTGTTGTTGTTGGTGACGATGATGATCTTGATCTTGATGTTTATGATGCTGATGCTGATGACGAGCGCTCTGATCGATTGACGATTTTGTTGATGGTGATGATGGTGCCAAAACTTGAATGCATTCGTTTCCACCCATCCACCGGTTCTTCAGCGCCACCATGAGTGTTCTCACATTCTCATGGACAAAATGAAGGAGACTATCGATGAAGAATGATGATGATGGTGGTGGCTTTGCCGGTTCATCCATGTGCGGACCACACCCATCCACGCATGAGTCCTTCACCTGTTAGAAGGACGGATACTTCAGTAGCGATGATTGATGATGATGATGATGTTGATGCTGATGTTATCAGCTCATCCATGTGCGGACCACACCCATCCACGAATCCTTCGCCTGAAGGATACTTCAGTAGCAATTGATGATGATGGTGGTGATGAAAGGATTGATGATCGAGGCGAAATAAGCGAACTTCAAGGGGTATTCTGCCACATTTCCCAATACATAAACATTCACCCATGGAGAGTAATACGGTGACCAAGTTTACGCAAAAATCTCACAATCTTTCCACCGTTTGATGACATTGTCATCGGCTATGCCATCTAACTAAGACCTTCGATGAGGAGCCCCATTTAGGGTTTAGGGTTTTAGGGTTTAGGGTTCAGAGATTCCCAACTCAACGTAACGACTGCATGAGCCAATCGTCTTTAACAAATCTGTCCACATGTTCTCCGAATGCAGTTGTATGCTCAGTTTCAGTTGCCCATGACATTGGCATCAAATGAATGATCTCTATCTGAAGCAGCTCCAAATCAGTCGGTGTTAAGGCTTCACAACAACTAATAACTAGCAAGTCATATCTCTCACCCAAAATTGTTCATATTTCCACTCCCGGCAAGATCAGCAACTAAGTCAGGAAATGACTTCAATCTGCACAGCTGCAGTACCACAAATCAGTCTTTTTGGCTTCAGACCTTCCCTACCATTGTAGAGGAGGTCACATTGCTTGCAAGTTCATCACTCTAAAACCATTCAGATTCCAATTCCAACAATCGGCAACAAATTGGTGAATGGCTTTCAACCTGCAATCCAAACACATACCCCGAGCTTTCACCAGATAACAGCATCAAAATAAAGCTTCTTCTACAAATCTAAATCGTATCTCCAACACCCAATCGGCACGGCAATATAGTTAACCTTGGAATTATAGGTTATTGTATCAAGCTTTTTCAAGTAGACAAAGGACAATACCTGAGCATCACACGACACTGCATGCGACGTATTCTGCGATCTAAAAAGCAACTGCATTGCAAACATTCTAAACCCTACAGTTTTAGGCTCAAACCTGTTCTCTCTTTTTGCTGTTACAAGGATCTTACAAGTGGGAGTAAGAAAATGTGTTTTCTGTTACGATCATTCGGGTATATATCATTTGCATGGCACCATTGCTGTCAAGAGCAGTATGTGAAATGCGCATTCGCAATAACTTGCCACAGAAGCCTAACCGATCGATCTCCCATTCCCACCATCGCAAATCTGTATATTGCATGGTATGGCTGCAAACATATTACAAGACTCAAAAATTCTTACCTCTATGAGGCCTCCACTTCCACGAAAGAAACGATGGGAACTGTCTCAGAAAAGGAGCGGGCATCAATGCAGCCGAGTCAGCTCTTCCACTCTCTTGCAGAGCTCCTCAACAGACACACCCATCGCCTTGGAGATCTCTTCCATCCTGTTGCGGTTCAGATCCAGGAACGATTCGATCAGATCTCCGTCTAAAAAGTTCTTTGCATCGACTGTCTTTCGCTCGTTGCTGAAGGACCGCCACTGCTCATGGCTGAGCCCACCGACTCCCTTGATGACCTTGACCAGGTTCTGCTGGAGCTTGTGGAGGAAAAGGAAGTGCTCTTGCGGCAACGATGCAATCACGCCAATCACTCCATTCACTGTACCAAAGATGACGGTGGGAATGATGTGGCTTGCATTGTCACCATCACTGTCTGGGAGACGCATGACGAGGGAGCCATGGCGGAAGCAGTTCACGAATTCCCCTAGGTGATACTCTCCCACTACCTCTAGCTTCCCTCGCTCCTCATCAGTAGCAGCCTCACTGTTCTTTCTCACTGTAAACAGATTGAACCCGTTCTCTGCACCCAAGTAGATGTCATCGTCTAGAATCTCCACCCCCGTCATCCAGTTCGCGTTATAATCTCGAGCTCTCTCCTCGATAGCACCTTCCTCGGGCTGCAACACCCCAAAAAAAAAAAACTCAAAATGTTTTAGTTCCTTCTGCATGTCTGTAAGGATGAAAGCATGGGAATGTAGAAAACTTGGTTATGGCTAGACTAAAAAAATTACAACTGCATTTTGACAAACTTTAGTTACACGTCTAAAAATGCTAAAAAAGGTTACGACTATATTTGACAAATTTTAGTGATATACGGCTCGCCTTCTTGAGCTCAGTCCTCAACAGCATCTTCCTTGGGTTTTCACCCCCCCCAAAAAAATCCACACAATGTTTCAGCTAGAATGACACGTGAAAAAACGAGCTGTTTCTTGAAAAACCATTGATGAAGCCACACCTTATAGATTAAGAGCGAGATCGACTTCATCAGGTCGCCGACAACTATGAAATCTCCACGTGATTGCACATACAGCGCGAGGATATGGCCATGGTGACCACATTCTGATTGTAGCTCTCTCGTGCCATCCTCTCGGAGCGTCCACTTGTACAGATTTATCTTGTGATTTATACCTGCTAGAAGCTTTCCGTTGAAGGCATTCAGGTTATATACAGCACCCTTCGTTTCCTTCTCAGCAATCAGTTGAAGCTTCCCATCCTCCACAAGAAAAACAAGTATACGTCCCTGATAACAAAAAACAGAAAAAACTAGATAAGCAATGTCCCCAAACAAGAATCAAATCATCAACTACTTGCAGCTTACATAGAAGGTACCTTAGTAGGCTCACTCTCCTCTGGAATAACATACGCAGTTCCAACACATATATACACATTATTGTCATCAGTGAACGAGCAGCTCATAATTGAACAGCCGTTCTCATACACATCAAGCTGATACGATGCCACATTCTCGAATGTTTGATCATCTAGTAGCCTCACATAATGTGTTTCCATTTCTTCCATGTTAGGAAGATATTTTTCAGTACAGACTGCAAACGTTCTTGTGGATTCTTGATGGCAAATACGTCGAGCATGTTCGTTCAAAGGAACTGTTCGTATATGTAACTTCTGGATATCATCAATTGTACCAATGGTGAGTTCTCCTTCTTTTCCAATTGCCAGGCTGTCACGCAAACCTGATGTTAGTCAAAGCAATATAGATGTATGGTTATATTCTTTGATTTCATTTAAAATTCACACATGCCATTGCCATAAATGACATTCTAATATGCAGACAAAACAGAACATTGACAAATCAAATTATAGCAGAAAGAATGTTAACAGGCATAGATTCTCAATGTGATTCTTATAGTTTTTATAGTGAAATGACAGTGTAGATAGATGTTCTG
Organism: Azolla pinnata; assembly: GCA_037176905.1. Lineage (NCBI taxonomy): Eukaryota > Viridiplantae > Streptophyta > Polypodiopsida > Salviniales > Salviniaceae > Azolla > Azolla pinnata. The sequence continues at coordinate 20,030 of JBBBWG010002537.1, forward strand.
ATTTTTTAAAAGAATATCCAAATCCCTTGCACAAGGGAATGCACCCAGATATCTTCAAATAAATATTATCTTGAACCCTAGCAAGAACTCAGCATTAATGCACACAACTGTCATTAAAACTCATTTGCAATCTTCTGTTTCCATGTGATGAGTTTTTACCAAAGTGGGGTTAAAGTCCATTAAGGCAGATGCTTATCTATATCTATATATCTATATCTGTATTTCGTATTAGTGTGTTTTGAGTTGCCCTCTACCCTATCATATGTTTCCTGCAAGATTCTCCACCCTGACTAAGATTAATCATGTACCAGGTACACTCATGCAAATGTATCATGCTGGAAGTAAATGCAAACAATCACGTCATTTAAAGCACCATTCATCCAAAACACAGAGTGGAGAAAGACCTGTCAGGAAATGAGGCAGAATTGAAGGGGCACATATAGTTAACCTCCTTTAGGTTAACATTACTGTACAATAACTTTTTATTGCTGCTATATATAACAGTTGGTCGATCTGATGCTGCAAACACATGGGTAGCATTCTTCGAGCGAAATGTCCGTAGGGTAATTGGCTGTGTCCCTAAAGATACCTTTTTCCTATCTGACAAATTTCCAGTATGGACATCCAACAAGAAGCTGAATAGATGGCCATCCCCTAGAGCACAAAGCAAGTAAGGTATCTGAAAAGAACACAAAAGAACAGGAAAATTAGATGGGGTTTATTATTATATGTTGAATTTTGTTGTAAGTCCAGACTTACCGCCTCAAAAGCACAGAATAGAACAGAACGTGGAATAATTTCACCACCCAAGCTCTGGATAGTTATGAGCTCAAGATTTGGCAATGAGTAAACTCGCACACTTATATCTGTCCACATACCCACAGCAGCTAGGTGACTCCTATGAGGGTCATCTCCAACAGGGTTGATGTCTAAACATGATATTTCATATTCCAGTTGCACATGTTTCTTTTCAGAAAGTTCACCATGACCAATCTCCAAATATACAAGATGCCCCCCACCAGTCGCAAGTAATACCTACAAAACAATAACACATATGGATGAGAAAGGCACCAATGACGATAATGGTATTTCAATACCACTTATACAGTTTATTAACTGTTAAAATACCACTTTCAGTAAATAAGATAATGTGAAGTTGCATAATGATGAAACCTTAATTTGGGGTAAATTTGTGCACAGCTCAACACTTGGACATCTAATGAAATAGCTATTTCGGCAGAAACTTGATTTATGGTAATAGTAAATATCAAGATGTTTATCATATCATAATAAAAACAATTGAGGCCTCTATTAAGGAAAGAATCTGGAATCATATTGGATATAATATGAAGATGTTGTTTTACTATAAACCTTTAAAATATCACATAGAAACTAACTAATTAGTCTACTGGAACACCTGAATAGATGTAAGTTTTTAATATTTCTGAAATTAGATGTATGCTAAGCATCCCTGCCTTCGTGCACCCTCTGAGTAAACATCCCAGTACACAAAAGTTACCTGTGAAGAGCTAGCCGTTGCTACATTTATAGATAAACCAGGTGGAGCTTTCCATTCAGTAAGCAATCTCCTACTTGTTGCATCAACAAGTCTTAAACAGGATGCTGTAACCTGCAAAAATCCAAAATTTAGAATTTCCAGGAAATTCTGACATTAAGGAAAGGCTTCCCAATCTAAATCGTCTAAATATTGACACAACTAAAATAGAAGGTGTCCTACATTTGAAAATATAATACAATTTGTTGCAATAGATATCATGAGGAATTCATTGTTCCAGGGATTAAAGAATGAATCGTTGTATCCAGTGTCTATGGTGTTGAGTTATAACTGAAAAAGTTTTGGGAGATGCTGCCCATATAGATGGAAATCAAATCTGTCTAGCACTATGCCTTAACCTCATTTATATTACAAATCTTCAGCCAGATTCAGACTGAAAGAGAAAAACATAAATAAAGCAATAACAATAAAAAAAGAAGATTGGAGACAGCACACATAATCTTCAACGTAGCAGGCTTAATGTCATCTCAAACAGGATAAAATATTTTCATAAGCTGGACTTTACGTTCCCAGATTCTTTATTGACTTTCTCTATCATAGTTAGTAGGTAGCGCCATCATACCATGGTCCCAAATAATTTCCTATTCACAACTCAGACAAGCCAAACAAACATGGAGCAATACAACGTACGATGATGATTCAACTAAAAACATCAGAGTTTTTTGGCTAGCATACTTGGATCAGTTGGTCGTGCAGAACATTCTGACAAAACAGTGTCTGGGCATCAGAATCAAACCCATCAATTTCAGTCTCCTCCAACTCATCGTCTGAGTTCATTGCCAGTATGCGTGTTTCACTTATGAAGCTAACCACCAAGAAGGTGTCAAATGCATGTAATGAACCAGCCCGTAAAGACCACATGCCTTTGATGCCTTGTAATTCAACAGATGCCTGCATGCATGACAATAAAGGTTATAACTCCAGAGTTTCAAAACCATCAAGAACACAAATTTGCATATAGCATAAAGCACCTGCTCATTAATCCCAATTCCATTTCGAACAATACGAAGAGAGCCATCTTTGAATGCTCCTGAACATGTTACAACTTGCCCCTGTCCTTGCCTTTCAATGTCTACGACACAGAAGTCTACGATTGGCCCAAGATTCACAAAGCTCTCAAGTACCTCCACATATGAACCTCGAGCATCAGGTTGAAGATTCAGTTTAATGAGCTGTAGAAGACATTAGAGAAATTCAAGATCATGTTATAATATAGTTTTTTTATCTGGATAGATCACCAATGTGTTAAGACATTGCCAGACAAATTTATATTTTCAACCCTCAACATGTCCCACAAAACTCCTTAAAAGCTGACATTTTGATGGTTTATTAGCATTGAGCAGAATGCTATCAGTTAAACATGAACATCTTACACACTCTAGCAAACTTCAGATCACTTTTTCAAATTCTCATTAATCCCCAACAAAGCACAAACCAATCATCCTGAATTTCAGTGTACATGCATGCATATTCATCTTCTGTGAGTGTGAGCATGAATAAATGATCAGTGTCTAACATACCTGAGAATCACCATAGCTAGAACCTACAAAAACTACAGCATTGTCTAGATATGAAATTGTTGAAGCAGCTGATGTTTCACCAAGGCGTTCCACTTTCAAGCCAGTCACCCTGTCATCAAATTTTTATGAGTAAAAATTCGATTAATAGGCCAAAAGCCAATGACTACCATTATAATGCATATTACCTCTCTTTCTCATGTGTAATCACTAGTAAGTGAAGCATTCCCGTGAGATCGCTTAGAAGGTAACGAGAACCATCAGCATCGACCCTTCCATATGCTCGCGTTATAGCCTGAAACAGTTTAGATCAACATAATGACAGAACTCAACATACCCACTATAGGTCACTCAGACAAACTCAACATACTCATACCGGACGTATAGAGATGGCCTTGAAAACAAATCCATTGTAGTAAACGATGGTTTGTTCACCAACAATGATTACACCTCCCAAAGGTAAAGGCACAGGGATAAGCAACCCAGCCCCATTGTCTAGATTGTTCTGCACCCAGGGACCATCACCAAAATCTTTTTCCTTAAGCAGAACTTCATAAGTCTTTACATGGCGTGCATCCTTGTTATCCTAAGGATTCAGGAAAAATAATTTCAAATTTCAGATTTCCCCCGATAATATCGGAAATATGGCACTACGAACTTAATAATCAGTTAAATGACACAACGAATATTTATGAAACTTAAATTAATGTAGTAGTATGAAAGAAGTCTTGTTAACCTCAATCCACATCATTGAACACATAACAGATTCCAAATTAATTTTTCGCCATCATCCTGATAGTATGATAAGTGTGTCAAATGACTGGAAAAGTTGACATATTCAGATTAAAAATTGGTTTCTTTCCATTGTGCTGAATAACGTTAACAATCTTCTGAAAGAAGAAACAAAACAGAAGGGTATTCCTCTGTCGCAGAAGATTAAATATCTCATTTAATGATTGCATGCGGGAAGGAAATAATTTTCAGATGCCATTGAAAGTAATATGGTAACTAATATAGTTAAACCTACAAAGCCTTGGTAAAGATTTAATGAGTTTCAAGGTCATAGATGTGGATCAAAAAAGAAGTCTCGGTCATTGACACGTTCAATTTGCCAACTTGGAAGGCTCAGGCAACTCACAGCTTGCAAACCTTCAAGAATGTAAGTTTTGGCTTCCTAAATTTGAATCACATACTATGTTTTTCTTATATTAATCTTACAAAAGGCTCAAATTATTTACTGGGGCCATATTTTCCAGATCTTTTCCTAGCAACCAGTTTCTTTCTTCAGGTTTCTTGCATTCTGAAATAATGGGCAGCTATAATTCTTAAGAATGTGCGTTTGCATTAATATATGCACATATACATGTCCTTGAAACATAGTGGCATGCTTGAACTCAAGAAATCGATGTGAACTTCTATGCTCACATTAAAACCGAGGTCACAGCTTCAAGCTCATACATGGACTTTTCTTCATATGATTACAGTTTAAGATACAAGATCAGTATAACGTGTCTATAACTTGTAAAGAAAGATGTTGATCATAATGTCACTAGGTGATCATTTCATAAAGAAACAGGTAAACCTTTAAACACTGAACCCTCCATCACTAGCCTTGTCCATTTCTTTGCCGAATCAATTAACTTGGGCTTCTTTTTCTACTACTTCTTCTTCTTCCTCTTCCTCTTCCTCCTCTTCGTTTTCCATGTCGACCTTCCCAATTCAACGAAATTTTTGGTGTACTCATTCAAAGAAATTCCTCACGCAATATGAGTACACTGTTGATCTTCTTTGATAACTTCCAACAACCATAAAGGAGACTAACCAAAAAGATCAGAATTTATCCTGAACTCCTTTAGGTTGCAATCTGACTGTCAACTTTGCAATCAGTCCTGTAATCTAGAAAGAGCATGCGTTCTCTTGACAGAAGCTACCTAACGAACTTGGGTGTCAAGAGTCTTTCAATAGTTTTCTGTACAGCCCTACGATGCATACTACTGCACGTCTCCCTTTGGAGAAAAAATCCAGGACTTGACCCAGCAACCAACACATGCAGAGACTTTGTTTATGGGAAGATTTATCATCATATTGAGACTATCTTTCCTACATCTCAATGTCCCGCAATTACAGCAGATTCAATAAAATTTTCAACACGAAGGTAAGTCCCATATCTTCAAATTAAGAAAAATGGCAATTCCCATGTCAATGATTGTCAGCTGAAAACAAGCCTTCTGTCAAAGATTGATCTTACCTACTGCAGAGGAACCAGAGAACTGGAATTGCATTGCCAACCTAAAAAAATAGGAAAATGAACTTAAGTAGAGTTCACCTGGAATAGAACTGCTATAGTAGGCTTTGCGCATCCGTACAGAAACTTGATGTCCAGGACTTGTAGTTCCTCCAAACTGCAAATTTAACATTAGTTTTACCAGTCTATAATTTTTAATTGTCATATCAATCAATTGAACTAGAGTCTACACATTACCGAATATTAAAGGCTTCCTTGAGTTGCCCTCTATTGTCAATGGGTATAACCTGCAGTTATTAGTTTTACTAGCACTGAGAAATAAAGAACAATTGAATTGAACACTCAAAATAGAACTGAAAGTTGGCAGTTACTAACTTTGAACAAACCATCGTAGAGGTGAAGCCCTATCAATCTACAATCAGGATCAATAATACCAATCTGCAAGAAAATCAATAAGGGATTCACATTTCCAGAAACGGATTTCAACAACAAAATAGCTACATCAAAGAAAGCTTTGAAGAAAGTTAAAATTATCGATGTGAGCATAGGACAAGATTGGGGTTACATGCATGTATTCAATATCTAAGGTAGATACAAACATAAAAAGATAAGGGAGAATAAGATTGGAAGAATATAATGGATCACAAGCAGTCACTTCAGGTGTTGATAAAGTCATGCAAGGGTCAAGAAGTGGAACTGCCAAAGATGCTTTCCATGTCAGTTTTAATGAGGATTCTGCTCTTTTGAAACGTTTTGTCAACCAAAAATACATTCCCCCTGTGATTGAGCTGTTTCATATGTGTGCATAACTAGAAATGATAATGTATACACACCTGGCCATTGTCTGTAGGCCTTGGAATCCTATCAGAAACGTCACCCATAGCTCTGCATAAACAAATCAAAATACCAATGACAAATTTTTGAACATCATAAAGTTGTCAGCCATTGATACGGGAGAAAAGTCTTTCTGAGAATTAAAATCCATAGAGAGAAAATGCAAGCACCTGGTTACTAGTTCCGCTGATTCTGCATCCCATTGAAGAACACAAAATTTGTATCTTTCTGTCGATATAAACAGAAAATCTTGTGCTTCTCCCTGAATTTGGAAATGAACAGAAGGTTACTTACAATATGTTTGACATTTATGGCACAAACTTAGAGAAGTTCGGCTTGTATATAAGGAGGAATCAACTCACTGGGGGTTTGAAAAGCTCCAATGTAGCAATTCGACCATAGATCGGGACATCCAGCATAGGCTACAAACAGAAGGAAAAAAAGTAACAATTCGAGCAAAAAAAATCAACGAATTTTCAATCATATAAGGTAGGTAAAATTCTAAAAATGAAAGTAGAGCCATATGCAAAAGATTTCAAAACCAAACGACCCAGTTGGCTCCCCATTTGTAAAAATCCCAAGATGGAAGTGGGAATCCAGGTCCCTAATGATACTTCATATTCGTATTATGCCAATTTTTGCTGTATTGGTTGGGATCAAGTAACATTTCAATTTTTTCCTTCCCTTTATAGCTTCTCAGTGATTGGATGGCTCCCACATGCGTAAAAACAATGATTTTTACGCATCCTGATATTAGGAAGGAGTGCCGGATACAGCTATCCTTAAGGAGAGGAGTATATACTCCTCTCTTTTTGAGGATATGGTCAAGGATTCTTCCAATATGTTGCTTCTCAAATAATTCAATTTTCCCTGCCAAATGTAGGACTTTGTTTGTACTTAACAAGCCATAAAATAGTCATAGTGGGCAAGCATAAACTGATCTTTGGAGAAAACCTGCATTTTCCAGACAGGGAGATGGAATTCCTAATTGCATGTACAAGCCCACACGAGGGCTCTTCCCCACCCTATCACATAAGACTTCTATGCAATTGAGCTGTTTCAGAGCATGTAGCCTAAGTGTACATAATTTTAATAGTTAAATGCCAGAATTCTTTACAAAAAAAGAGAAAGCGAACATAGTTGGACATTCATTGTCTTGAGACTAGAGAGGGTTTCCCCGAATACATCAGGTATGTGAATTCATTGTGAAAGAAGGAAGGGACAGCCCACATTCAATCCATAATACTATAAAGAAGGCAACGTATGGACATGGTAGCAACTATCAACTGAGGCGTACATGATTTAATCGACGTCATGAATAAGGTACCCGAAACTAGATTTCAATGTATGCTATTGATGATACATGATTGTCAACAACAACCACGCTCATGTCAAACAACACCTATTCACTGCTTAATTTTTTATTCCTGGGTATAGGGTTTATTTCAGCAAGCAAGGCTACAGGCAGGTACGTCATGATGGAGGGAAGGGAACCACACCATAAACAAATGAAACATGGCAGACATGAATAAAAGTAGTTAGAAAAGGAAGACAACAGCTACCTACCTGCAACCCTTGGGGTGTTAAGAGGTGAATCTCGATTCGTGTGCATTTCCTGTAAACAGCAACAACATTAAGGACACCATGAGACAGAGATCAAAAGAGAAAATCCCTGAGAGAGAGAGGGAAAGGGAGAGGGAGAGAAAGATAGACTGACGCTATAATCAGGTTGAGCTCGTGCGGCGCAGTGAAGTTTCCCACGACAGAATGAGTCACGTTGGTGGGCTTGTGGGCGGTAACCACATAATTCCAGATGCTCATCTCTCCCTCTCCCTCCTCTCCCTCTTCCTCTTCCTCCGCCTCCGATTCTGCTTCGGATTCTGCTTCTGCTGCCCCGTCTCCTTCCCTCGCTGTTCAGGAGGGAGAGACTGTATACGTATGTGTATATGTATGAGCATGTATGTGCACGTGCGTGCGGGCATGTGCATGCATGTGCAGATGAATGTGGGCATGTGCATGCATGTGCAAATGAATGTGGGCATGTGCATGTGGGTGTGCATGTGCATGTGCGTGTGTGTGCACGCATTATGTATGGATGTGCATGTGTGCATGTGTGTGCGTCTGTACATGCATGTGCGAGGCATTTGTGCGCATGTGTATGCATGTGTATATGTATGTGTGGTAATGCGTGCATGTGTGGGGCATTTGTGTGCATGCATCTATCTGCATATGTGTGTGTGCATCTGTATGCGTGCATGTGCATGCATGTGTGAAGCGTTTGTGTGCATGCATCTGCATATGTGTGTATGCGCACATGTACGTGTGGGGCATGTGTTTGTATGTATCTGTATATGTATGCATGGGTGTACATGCATGTGTGAAGCATGTATGGATATCTGTATGTACATGCATGCATTACTATTATCTAGACACGAATATTAATATAATATTACATAGGTATTGTCTGGTGCGAACAGAATTAGATGAGTGTAACTCATCACACTGTCAGATCGGTCAAGATACTCTCACTAGATATAGGAAGGAATTTGGCATCTCCCCCTCAGAAAAGGATGTTTGACGAGAATATATTCCCCATTCCTTAATGAGAATCTTATCATCTTGATTGGTAGACAAGACAACAAATTAGGAATATTACTATATAAGACCCCATTGGGGCAATGTATACAACACTGTGATTTTGGGGAATGAAATAGAGCAGGTGTGTGTTCTCTGTCTTTGCCTTTTTAACATTGCACGTATTCATCTATCTCTAACGTGAGTGTTTCTACCTATCTGGCTCCATAACACCACAAGCTCTTAGAAAGAGTTAGCCTGACCTAAGTTAATTCCTTGTGTTGCCACAAAGTTGACAACAATTACGTGCATGTGTGTCTATACATGCATGTATGAGGCATTTGCTTGTATATGTATGTTCATACCTATACCTGCATGTGCATGTGTGAGTGTGTATGTATATGTATATATGTGTATCTCCCTAGTCAAGCGTGTGTATATGTGTGTGTGACATTTGTGTCTATTATGTATGCTCCATAGGCACGTGTATATGCATGTGTGATATCTGTGTATGTGTGTTGTGATGTGTGGCATATATTTTTCTTTCCCAAATTTTTCTTGTCATTAGCTATAAAGAGTGTCAAATGGCTAAGTAACCCAAATGGGTAATCTTATACATTGTGTGTGGTCACAACTAAGGGGGCTAAAAATAATAATCTCCGAGAAGAATAATTTAATATAAGAACATTATTATGTATCTCAAACAAATGAGAATGATGTGATTGCTTGTAAAACATATTACAATGATATGTTATATGAGTGGAATGGTAAAGAATGATATCATATTGACCTTTCACATTATGAATAATGATGGACCAAATTTCCTTAATTGTATCAATAAGAGATGTTAGTTTGTTTTTAAAGACCTTGACACATCTAGATTTCCAGATCACCTACATAGAAGAAGAATCCCATAAGGGAATAGATCTCTCTTCACATTCTTGTCCTGAGAAAGCGTGTAACAACACAATCAATATCCGCTTATCAAAATCGTTGAGGTAAAAAATTTGGTCGTGTAGATTGCTATTATATATCATTGCTTCTGGGATGAAAGAGGATCATGATGTGAACCCCATGCAAACTTTCCTTCTTCTCCCTTATATATCAAAATGTGGAGTATTCTTTTCAAGATATATTGCGCATATATGCAAGCCCATAAACAATGATATTATGTTTCCTAATCAAACCCACATAATTTACAAGAAGGTTTATGCCCTACTTTATTGAGCTATGTCCCTAGTGCAAGAAAACGGCTCACAATCAATTGTTAAAAAATTGTAATCTTACGAGGTTGTAGATGAATCCTCCTCCTATCATTTTGGAGAAGGTCACGAAGACTGTGGATGTTTAAGAGAGGATGATGATGATGTGGACAAGAGTGCCCACACCATAGCTAAAGACCATTCGAACAACTCCTATTGCACCTCACTTATTCTTGTTGCTCCTATCAATTGTGCCAGTATTATATTATATTATATTATAGACAACATTGGGCCTTTATGCTAGATGCAAAAGGGCGAGTTTGTCGCTGGTACATCTTGGAGCTGGTGACAATGCATGTCTGAAATATTTATGACATTAGGGTATATAGAGAAAGAGTCCTTTACCGCATCGTAACGACCTTCCACTCTTGGTTCCCCAGGCTAGAGTATGCGAGAGTGAATGAGCTATGGCTTTGTCAGACCACGCTTTCACACATTACGAACTATTGAAGCAACTACAGTAGAGCTGCTCATGCGGTACTTGCCCAAGAGGTTGTAATTTTACCACCCTGGTAAGATGGTAGGCGACCTCAAGCCTGCCATAATCATGAATGGAGGGATGCATTGGGGGCCTCAGAGTGCAATGTCAGACATGTAGTAACACGTACAACTCAATTCGCTGGACATGAGTCTGTTAAAATGTCTAGGAAATACTATTGTAACAAGGACGGGAATACCAAGCTAAGTTGATCATTAATTGGTGTTTTTCACATTGAATGAATCAAGGTTATTGTGAATATGATGCCAAGTGGCATGTGCATGGGTCATGCAAGCATGGATGTGATGACATGCATGCCATGTGCCATGTGCCATGTGCCTGTGAAGGTTTGCGTGGATAACAAAGGTGAAAATCACTAACCGCCTCGATTGCATTTGTCAAATGGTCGGGAGGTTCCCAAGTAGCTTTCAATATTGGATATCCCTTCCAAAGTACTAGATTATAGAGTTTTCGGTGTACCAATTTGGAGTCAGGATTTCTTCAACTTTGTTTTCATTCCTAGACACTAGCTTGATGGGCGGTGGTCAAGTGTGTTGCCGCTCAAGAAGTACGGAAGGATGATAGACTTCTAAGAGGGATACATGGAAAACGTTATTGATGCGATAGTGGGGCGAAAGTTCCAGTCGATAGGCCTCGGGATTGATTCACTCGAAGATACAGAAGGGACCTAATTTTGTATAATCTAACTTTGAACATGGGCGAGTGGTTGTAATGTTGTGCCATAGTAGCCACAACATGTCACCCACTTGAAAGTTAGGTGCAGTCCCCCGTATATTTTGCAATTGACATTTACCAATCTTATATATTAACAAACTCAAAAGTTAGATCTTGGTGGATTTCCTTTAGACAACACGCCTACTCTTTAGGCAAAGGGTTCACTGAGTTGGAGGGAAGAGATATGCTAAAACGAGGTTGGAAACCAAAGTTTGCGAAGACGGGGGAGGTTCCAATAGATGAATCAAGGGTGTTATCATAAGTGAATTCGACCAATGTGAAGAACGTAATCCAATAGTCCTGCTAGTAGCTCAGGACACATCGTAGATATTGTTTTAGTACTTGATTTATACGTTGTCGAGTTGTTACGCTCGTGCGTGTAGAAGGGCGGGACCACGGGGGTCTTGGACTAGGGAGAGGGGAGTGATAGAAGCTTAGTTCGAGTGAGGGGAGGAGAAAGAATATAGCATTAACGCCGAGATGAAAGAGAAAGAAGACAAGATACTGAACAAGGTCACTATATTACACCCAAAGATTGTTACAACAATGACGGCCGCTTCGGCCGCACCAAATGACTATATCCAAACCCTAACTCTCCAACAAGAAGGAGAAGACCCAAAAAGATTAAACCCTAGACAAACCCTAAATCTAATAGCAAACCCTCGACCTAAGTGGTATACTTTTCCACACTAAAAAATGACAACATATAACAAGAGACCCCTCCATTTTATAGCCCAAGGTGGAGAGTGCCTTACAATGTGGGATAAATCCCCCCTCCTTTTTCTTTCCTATCTACATATCCTATACAAACATGTGCAACGTTGCACATGCCATTTCCTCTTGTTCCACTCGGTTTTCCTCTTATGGGCGAAAATCTTCACGACAAAGTTCTATCTATCCATCTAACTGTGGATGGAATGTCGTCGAGAGCTTGGTGGTACTACTGAGAATCTGGAAGATTCATTTCTAGAAATGGGAAATAAATGGTGAACCATGATCAGAGACGATGTCATCGAGTAGCCCATGGAGGTGCACCACATTCACCAAAATCTAATTTGTTGTCGCTGGTCCAAAGATAGCTTTGGAACACAATATAAAATGCGTCATTTTAATAAATCTATTCATGATTACCAAGATGGAGTCATGTCTCCCTGATGGTGGTAGGTCAATGATGAAGTCCATAGATATGAATGACCACGGCCGATCGGGAAGAGTGGGAGAGGTTGAAGCAGTCAGTATGGATGATGACGGGCTGTTTTGGACCGAGAATAGATGTCACAAGCCTTAATGAAGTCTTTGACGAGTTTCCATTGTTGGACCACCAATAGATCCGAGAAATGAGCTTTAAAGTTTTGGCGACTCCGAAGTGGCTTACAAGCGAATTGTTGTGGCATTCTGATACGATGCGAACTCAACACGGTCCTTTTAGGACGTATAAGAGGTTGTTTTTAAGGAGTAACCCATCATGAAGAGAGAATTTGTTGAGGTCATCTCGAGGCGATTAATGGGTTGGATCCTCAACAGTTGACTTCATTTCTTGAGCAAAGCAGTCAGCGGTGGTTGCCGTGGTAATTTCAGCAAGGAACATCTTGGAGCATATACATTATAAAGTTTTGAACTGGATTACGTGTCAACAAGCATTTGGATTGTTTATTGTATGCTTTGACACTGAGGTGGGATGCTAGATCTGGGTGTTGGGGTGGAAGTCGTCAGGCGGAACAAGCGCTAGCTTCTAGCAGTATGGTGGAGGCGTCAGGAAGTGGGTAGGAGCAGAGAGAAGATCAGATCTGAAGGAGGAGGCTTTAGATCTGAAGCGTCAAGATGTGGCGGCCAAGACACGAGAGAGTG
>JBBBWG010002548.1:17821-28372 GCA_037176905.1 Azolla pinnata
GTATCTAAAGTCTTTCATAGTTCATTCCACTGATGAGACTGGCTCTGATAATCTTATGATCCTGGAGTAATAACCTTTTTCATGTAGTCTTGTCGAGCCCCATATCCAAAGGCCTCATTTAAACAGACAACGAATTCTGTAAGTAATCTGGATTCAAAGCATTCTATGATGATCAAATTGCAACAAGCATTTAGATAGCAGAGTTACCTTAATTCTTGGATTAACGAAAACTTTGTTGCCCTACCTGCTATTGGGAACAAATAGCCCATCCTCTGTGAGACAAGTGAAAGACCGAGGAAAATGTACACAAGATTATCAGCATGGAATTGCAGGAAACAGGGCACGATCACAAAATATGTTGTGTTGTGCTTCTTAAGCACACCGAATTCATTTTTACCTTACTTACAGGAGCACAACGCATAAAACCGATCTGCAGACAGATCATTCACAAATACTAAGAGACTGATCTCAAGGCATCAAAGGAATTTTCAAGGTCACATTGCTTTGGAAAAAGAATCCCTTTTACTTTCATTTTTTCAAAGAAACAGGTTGACAATGTTACTGTCCTCCTCCCAGACAGGTTTCTCAATTTGTGACAGATGAGTCGCTTGTGCGAGCCAATGGGTTGTGCTATCGTATAGATATCTTACAACTCTTAGCTACCAAGAAGCTGCTGGAAGATATTTTGATCCTTGATTCTGTTGAATCATCCAAGCTAAGTTAACAAGCAATGAAGAAGTTCTTCTCAAAGGAGAAGAGGCATCCCTTACAAGGCAAGGGGGTTTCTCCCATATATCTACATATGGGCACGTTTCTGCTGAAGACAGATGGAAATTCTTTGAATGATGTTATATCCCCAATATTCTTTGAAGGAAACAGAATCTGGGAAAGGCGTGTGATAACTACAAACCGTCGTAATGCTGCTCCTGCAAGCTTCTGTTTCGCTACCTCGGGTGCAGAGAAGGTTTCGCTCAGAATATCCTTTTATTCTTTTCTTGGATTGTCTTAACGAGCTCCTCGGCCAGCAGTTGGAAATTTTCAGCCCCTTCTTGCATTTCTACAGTTCGCTTGTCAATGGCCTGGATGAGAACACAAGAAGGGTATGGATCATAATAGCAGTTAGGAAGTCATTAGGTAAAAAGTTCATTAATATGAGGGATGAAGAGAAAATGTTCTACCTGAATCTTTTGCCTTTGCTCTAGAAGTTTGTCGCGCATACCAGCTGCAGTTCCTGTGACATTCTGCCCCCAAAAGAATAAAGGTGCATGTTGATTATTAATGGGAAAAACATTTGATTAACAGGAATGAGGATCTACCTGCTCTCTCCCTTGACCATATGTTGCTTTAATTTCATCAATGGTACGAGCAGCAAGCCCAGTAGACAGATCACTTTGTGCTTCATTTTTACTAGATTGAATTCTCTGTTTAGATTGTTTTTCTCCTGCAGAAAAGTAGTAACATAAGACTAACATTTGACAATCAATAACTAAAGCAAGCTATGTATCTCAACCTTTGTTGTTTCTAATCTTCTTCTTCAGTTTCATAATCAGATTGGTACGACTTGAGGTTGCAGCACCACCTCCCTCGTCAATTACAATGTCATCTAGTGCATACAAGAATGCACTAGATGTGGTTTAGTTCATCATTTGAGTTAAGAAATGCCCCATGGGAGTGAAGCATCTTACCGATATCAAGGTCATTGCCACCTATTTCTAATGATCTTGAACCATCATTTGAGTTGAGAAATGATTGATGGGATGATGAAGTTCCTGTAAACAACTGTTCAAGCTCAAGGATCCTGTAATGTTGGGATTCATTTGCTTTGTCACGAGGCTTTGAGAAGGCATTTGCTTTCAATATTTTTCCAATTGACATCTATTGACAAAAAGTAAGATAGCACCGTCAAATAATTTCTGCACTGAAATACTGTTACAAAACTATGAGCTCCAGAAAAACCTAACCTTCTTCTTCTTCTTCTCAGCATCTAACTCACTACTGTTCTCAGAAACTTGAGGCAACGGTAATGTTGAAAATCTGGAAACCACCAGGTTAACTTACTAATATGGAAGACATTGGAGAACCATTGAAAACAAATTCTATTGATATATTACCTGATCTCATGTTTGGCATGAACAAGGGACAAGACGAACAGTTCATTATCATCTTGCACCTGTTGAGATTGTCAAAAAATAACCTTGAATGAATGCCTTGCAAACCTCCATAAATTAAAGGTTTCTGAAGCCAGAAAATTTTGAGACATGTATAAGAGAATTTCAAAGTAGTGTTTACCAAAGCTATTTGGCCATTTGACGTACAAGATATAGCTCTGACAAGGCCAAGGCTGGATTCCATTTTCCGATGAAGAACATTGTCCAAAGAAATAGATTTCAAAATATCCAGTTTTGGAAAGCCTCTAAAAACAAATGAAATAAGCCTCTCATACAGATATCATACAGCTTAAATTTCCTTACTTCCACCACATGTCTTTATATAATCATTATTTCACCCAAAGCCCATGATCAATTCTTCCAAAGATTGGAAACGTGTGATCCCAACTTTGGAATTTAAAAACACGTCATCATCATACATGCAGTTATTCTGATCATTCACTGTCTCGATCAAATCGATTGACCATAGGCATGAGGGAAATAACAAAAAATCTCGGTGACCTTGAGGGAAATAAAGAAAACCTGGGATATTTCTCTTCACAAAGTTAAGTTCTAAAAATAATGACAATTAACTGCTAACCGGACTTCAATCATGTTCGACTTGTACATTAGGACAAGGCCTGTTCTGTTTGAAGGTGTCTGAAATGTCGATGCCCACGAACATGAACCACCAAGCTCTTTCCTCATGGATGATGAGTATATGCCCTGTGTAGATTTCAAACTTGAGGGATGCATCTCGAATCTCAAGTCTTAAGTTGATAGAGAAAATATCACAATTATGGGTGAACTGTTTGGACTCACCTTGAGTAAAGAAGACAAATAATAAACAAGTAGAGCATCCTCAGTACAGAGTAGAATCAGACATTTACATGGTTCTGCAGAAAAGTTTCGGGGCTCTTGAACTGATGTTTCAGGAACAAATCGGCTCTGATAACCAGATGCCATCATAAGTGAATCTCCTGCCGTGTCTGAATTAAATAGACAACAATTTTTAGATAACTAAATTTGAAACTTAAAAAACTTTAATACAGTAACAATTTTGCCCAGAAACACTAGCATATATGTCACCCAGTCTTTACAGTAGCGTCAATAAACTAGACAACTGGCTACTATACACCTTGCAAAGAGCTCCGAAATTAGGATACAGTTAAAACTACCTTGATATCTCCTATATACTTATCTGTGCTCGTTGGAACTTTCCCAGATACTACTCATCGAAATACTTTCTACTTCAAATTGTGCAATTATACATACAATGGTTTTTTTTCAGAATGTAACCAAGGAACTATACCTAATATATGCAAAGAAATGGCCTTGCTTTGAGTTTTCAGCTTCAATGGACTCGTGCTACCACAGCCACCACTTTTTGCATCAAGGATGAATATCTGTGGTTCCTTCGTTGCCACAATTAACAAATTCTCTGTTTGCACCTTCAACTGCCGTGCTTTCGAGCCTGTGGTTGATGGTGAAGCACAGCAGGGGAGAGTAATTTGTGTCGACAATGAAAGAAAGTTGAAAGACATAATTTCTGATGTCATGTTAGGATGACATCTTCCCTCATAAAGGATCATATTCGTTTCCAGGTGAAAGAGCAATATCTATACCACAGTGTTTTTCATGTTACTTCCTTTATAACTATAACATGAACAATCTCATCAATCTATAGAAGAAACCTTACAATGCCGCATTCATTCCCAGCAACTATACATTGGCAGGCATTTGAAATGAGAATGCGAGACAAAGGCACTGTATGTTCAGCAATGTCTGAAACAAACCTCCAATCCCCTATATTGGTACAAAGAAACATTAAGCAATTAAAAAATCTAAACTTGATTGGATATGAACATCTAGAAACATGATGCAGACTTCTAGAAACATGTTTGAATGAAATACTTCACCTTCAGTGATCGAGTTTTTCACCACGAAATGCAATTTATAGAGTGAAATCTGAAGAGAATGAAAAGGTTTCTCAGACGTGCATGAGAAATCTTCAAATGAAAAACATGAGTCTTTGTTGGTTATTCTTCAATACCAAGCCATTTTGGAAACCGATAGCTAGAAACCCAGATGCATAACAGAAGTCTAGACAGCAGACTTCAACTGCTGCTTGAGATTTAGGAGATTTAGATCCTTTGCATTCCTGCGTATATCCATATCAAAAAGCTTAGATTAACCCATAAATACTAATCTGCTGGGAATACCAGAAATGCTAGTGTTGCACCTGAGTTTTAATCAAAGAAACTTGATTCGACATATCCCACAGATGCACAGAACCATTTTCATGGCCTGTTACATATAAATAACATCCATTATCTTTGGAATCAGGAAAAACTTCTGCATTTGTGCAGCCATTCAAGAGACATTTTTCATCAACCTCTGAAGATTTATAACCAAGGTAAGAACTTAGTAGTCGAGGCAGCTGCCAAAACATAAAAGTTCTAATTAGTAATCAAGTATGGAATTGATATGAAAAAAATGGATAACCAGAATTGTATAGGCATTGAATAGAAGAGGTCACAGAAAAATCACCTCCATTAAATGATTTGCAACACTTCCATTTCGGTTGAGAAGTATTGTTTTTGCAGCTGTTATCCTGGATTCTAATAGAGGAAATACAACTGAAACAGGCCTAACCTTTGATTCTTCTTTAAATGAGCGATATACTTCTTTAAGGTTATAAACATATAACGAATGACCTGATTTGGCAGCAACAACTATCAATTGGATTTTGGATGGGGTATCAATCACATAACAATCTGCCAAGTCTCCAGGCACCACGAGATCCACAGAAGATTTGGATTTCAATGATATCACCTATACAAAAAATTAGTCTCTCTTCCTCTTATCTCCTTTCCTTATGGATAATATTAATTACAATAGAGATAACAAAACAACTGTCTTCACATTGGTGATTGTACTAATTGTTAATTGCTATGATTGCCAGCCATTCATAGAACCAAAAGTTGCAAAGGACGAGTTATCATTACATGATCATGTGTACATATTTGACATTTGGAATATCCATGATATCAGGATGATAGGTGAAGTTAATGTTGGGGGAATGTCTAAAGGTTTACACATACAGTGCTGCAACCTGTACCTGCTGGTTCAGATCAAGCTGCAGCATCTCCAAAACCTTACTTCGTTTCAGTATTATTAAATAGTTATAATAATTTCAACATTTATGGTGCTTCAAAATACCTTCAGCATATCACATGTAGAGAAACTTCTGCCCCCAAGAGCGCAAAGGTATCCATTGCTCTCTCGCTTACCACCACTGTTATCTTCCCACCATCGTAGAGTGGATAGGTGAATCATGCATCCCCCACTGAGTTTGCATATAGGACTAGATGAGAATTTGGCATATATATTTTCTTTATCTTCAGTTTTGAGTTTTGATGGAATGATCCAAAGCCAAATTTCTCCATTTGTGTAACCAGTTGCAAAGACAGTTCCTTTTGAGCAGCACCAACACACTGTCATGAGATTTCTGACGTCATCTTCATCAATAACCACTTTCAATTCTGAAGAGGAAGTTTGGGTGTTTGTTTGCCCTTTTTCAGCCTCAACAATAGCCTCTATCTGAGATTGTATATGAGAGCGTACAGCAACAACCTGACCATCATGAAGTGCCCATAAAATGCAAATTCCATTTGCATAACAAAGCAACACCCTAGCACAATGTTGCCCATATTAATGTATCAGAAAATGATTAATTCATATGTGTACTTAGTTAGTATGTTTAACTCTCCTGCAAACTTAGGTGTATAATAGAAGACGCTCTTTTCTTATACTTTTCATATTCTCCACTTGGTTGTGGAAGCACCTCCGTAACTGATTTCTCGTCGTAATTTTCTGCAAAATCACCTGCAGAAAAAAGTCGCTGTGTTGTTGAATAAACAAAGTAATTTCTCCATAGAAATAAACAAAATTGATTTCCCTTCCTATGAGGTGTAGAGTTCCTAAACATGGTCCATTGATTCATAAAGCATGAAGGAAAAATGCAGTTCGTGCTTCCTAACTGGTACATATGCAATGACCCATGAAGCACCAACAAAACATTATTTATTCAATTAAATCTTGGCTAGACATGTCATGAAGTATGTACAGCCGATCATCTACTCAACTGTGTACAGCCAGATTATACTTGGTTATGTGAAGTTCACCAAGTTGAATTTAATACCCTAGACCATAGTTAAACTTGATAATGACTTAGGATGCCAAACAATATTTGTTTCAGGAATGTATATAATTTCGACCTTACCAAGAATTTGAGATACTTTCAGAATATATGGTACCACATTCAGGTCCTTGCTGTTATGATCATATTGGACAACAGTAACTGCCCCTGTTTTATCCCCAATATACCTATATACAGAAGCATTATCATCAATGGAAGATTTCCTTGAGCAGCCAGATAACGAAAAAGAAAATCATAGATAAAAGAAAATCCATACAAAAAGTTGCTGTCTTGTATAACAGCTAATGCTGTCACAACACTATCCCATTTTCTTGAGCAAAGTAGTTCAGCTTTGCTTATGCTCCATATCTGCAATAAAGAAAAGTTGACAAAAAGTTTTCAATGTTTTCACATCTACTTCTTCTAAATAAATGTGATTTCTTTGGTATTTAGCTAACAGTATTCATGCCCACTTTTTTTCCCAAAGAAATTACCCTGTCATTAATTATATAGACCAGTAAAAGACAAAAGTATAAAATTGACTGATGGACTTGTAACTAGCAGAGATGGCTTTCCCAATTGGGGTATTTCTCATGCCTACCATCATTGTTGGTGTAGCGTTAAATGAATAACTAGCAGAAACATGATATTTGAGATCCGAACTTAAAAATGTACTGAATACTTTAGAAACACTTGCCTCAATAGTATTTTCTCCATTAACGGTGACTAGCAGAGCTTGGTTATTGAAGAACTGCAGATACAAAAAAAGAACGTAAAGTATTGCTACAATGAAATAATAGCTCCTTCAGCAGATTCTAGGGCTTATATGGATTCAGATGACCTCCAAACCCTTTCAAATCATACTCTCAATTTCATACTAGATGTTTAGAAATTAATCTTTAACCTGTAAAAAGCGAATTGAAGATGCTTTTGAAGGCTGTAGAAGAGTCTCTGATCCTGTTGTTGAAAACACCTTAACCTGTCCATCTCTAAGTGCACCAATGAGCGGTAGTAATAAGCATTTACACCCTTAAAGATCCTAGGAAACAAAACCTTTTTTTATCTAAATCTACAATAGAAAAGCTGAAGAGATAATAGTAAATTCCTATCAATGTGGTTACCCAGTTTTTTAGAAATATTCTATTATTATCGTGTTCTTCTCTCTTCCAGTTGATGCTGATTATGTCATCGCATAGCTACTGCCACTTCTTTCTTATAAATGTTATGTAAGAACTCTTCTGCCCTAATGCTGTTAATAGTGTACGGTGGCTCTGGAAAGCATTACCCCACAATCATAAGCAGGCAATACTTATGTTTTCCACAAATTATATGAACTTGGCTTGGGGCATGAGCAACTCGCTTGAATTGAAGTTCTCATTCGATAGTCTATAACTTCTAGAAGGCTACTCGTGTACTTCTTCGCGCAAATAAAATTCCAGGAGTTCCTTTCACCTTTATATTTTTTCTTTCATGAAAGTTTTATCACATTGCAAAGCGACCTTGTTTCACAAACATTTGGACGCATCTATGGTATTATCCGGGGCTATCCATCTTCCTCAAACAAAAATTGTTCTGTCTTGAAAAAAGTTATGTGAAACGCACATATAAAAGAGCATACCGTGTGGCTAATGCCAATGCATGTTGTAAAGGATCATATGCGATTGCTGAACATGTTGAAATTCCATGATGTATAACAACCCGAGGTTGAACATCTGAATCTTCAATAGGATTTTTTATTAACGGAACCTATAGTAACAATTCAACTTGAGAAAAGGAAATAAAAGTAACATAGAAATCCGAGGGAAGAAATATTAATGGCATAGGACAGAATGTGAGAATACCTCTAAAGGTGTTGATTTGAAATCATTCTTCTGATCTTGGGATAGAGTATCCTTCTTAACTGAATCACTTCGGAGGCAAAGTCTCTGTAACAATTGTTTAAAAACACTATTATTAGCATTTGTTTTCAGCTACTGTATTTCACAGAAAAAGCGGATGTGTGTCATGGCAAAGTTTACTCAGTAGAAGCAAAGATATGTGTCATTGTAGCCTTTATATCTGTGACTATTAAGCACGATTATAACATCATTATAGTTTCAAATGTCTGCACAGAACAATATTGTGTCTAATCGTGAATGACTTTCTATCGATCGCTTGGTTCAATGTCCATACACGCTTCTCTTGCTAGTAGACTTACAATACAGTTTTTGAACATCAACAAACGTAGAAGACTATCGTTATAAAATGTCCACCTTGCATGTGAGCATTAACGTTGCATTCTAGTTGGACACAAGTCAAAAGCACGAAACATCATATGATTATATTTGCCGTCAGATCGTCTGATGGAATGCTTGAAAGTTGTATCATTTAGAGACAGACAAGAAGAGACGTCAACAAATCTACTAATATAGAAATAAATCTTATAGCTCTTTGTATCGTTATAATATTTAAGTAAATACTGATCTGCTTCAAGTTGCAATGTGTATTTGCATGTAGGTTGCGTCATTGAGTGAAATGACAGGATCAATGAATCATGATGTTAAAAACAAGATGTATATAATACAGTGATATGCTACCAGCTTTCATAATGATTCTGATCTGATCCATTTCAACGGTAATCGTCACAAAACTTTCTTTTCGTATGATTCACATATTACTTTCAGTGTTGTTAATAATTAACTTAAGAATATCGAGCCCCGATAACATGAAATACAGAAAGATGAGGCATGTGTAGAGAGGCACTACTTGTATGTAGATCTTGTGGCAGAAATGCCGAGGAGTGGAATGGAAAGAAGGAGAACTGATGTGAGCTGTAAGAAAAAGTATATTTATTACCTTGAGCAGATCGCACATATTTGCAGAGAATTTCAACGAACTTTAATGATGTTAAAAGGCGAGGATTTTCGCTGCCAGCAACCAGGAGAGGGAAGGGGAGAGAGGATCAGCCAATAACAAAAATGCAGAGATATGGAATGTACAAGTACGTCCGGATATGTATATATATATAGAGAGAGAGAGAGGGAGAAAGAGAATCAACAATGTAGAGAAATGGAATGAAAAAATTGCGTCCGGATATGAGAGAGAGAGAGAGAGAGATTAACTAACGTCTTCAATGTTGAGGTGATCAAGGATCAGTATTGTTTGGACATTGGAGGAAGAGAAAGCGAATCGTAAGCTACCAATCAGCAATGATCGGGCGATTCCCACATTGTCTTGGACAGGATGGATCCGGGAAGAATGCAGAGAAGCGTGGCGATGGCGCGGCGCGAGATCAATCGAGGACCGTGGTAGTGTGTGCATCCGGGATACGGCGAGGAAGGAAGAAGGACGGAAGGAAGAGACAGCGACGAAGAAGCTCGAAGAGGAGTGCGGGAGGTCGAGGAAGGAAGGAAAGAAAGAAAGAAACAAAGAAACAAAGAAAGAAAGAACGGGAGGAAGGAAAGAAAGGAACGAAAGGAAGGAAGGAAGGAAGACAGAGAAGAAGATTGGAGGTTGTTTCCGCGATGGCGGATATGGCGAAAGGGGAGCAGCCGACGCAGACAGTAATTAGGGTTTGGAAGCAGACGACGCAGACAGTAATTAGGGTTTGGAGGCGATGGCGAAAGGAAGCAGACGACGCAGACAGTGAAGTGAACAAAAAAAAAGAAGCGGGAAAGAAGAAGAAGAAAGAAGAAGAAGAAAGAAGAAGACTTTTTGGCGCTTTTTTTCTTTTTTTACGGGGGAAAAAAACAAAAAGCAAAAAACCGAAAAAAGAAAAAAGAAAAAAAAAGAAAAAGGAAATTGGCGCGTTTGTTTTTTTTTTTCTTTTTTGCTGTTATTTTCGCACACCTTTTTTTACGGGGAAAAAACAAAAGAGAAAAAGAAAATCCGCGCATTTGTTTTTTTTTTTTCTTTTTGTTGCTGGTTTAGGGTTTAGGGTTTAGGGTTTTTAGGGTTTAGGGTTTTTAGGGTTTAGGGTTTTTAGGGTTTTTAGGGTTTAGGGTTTTTTAGGGTTTTTAGGGTTTAGGGTTTTTAGGATTTTTAGGGTTTAGGGTTTAGGGTTTAGAGGTACTTTTGTATTTATTATAGTAGTAGATTTTTTTTTTATGATTTTTTTCGTCTCTAACAGGGATAATATACATATCTTAGGGTGATATCTTTGGTTGAATTGACCTATCAAAAGTTTCTGAAGGAATGAAACAATTTTTTTGGATTTTCTTTTTT
>JBBBWG010002559.1:26674-57410 GCA_037176905.1 Azolla pinnata
ATTAGCGTCACCATTATTGGAATTTGAGAGGGCAGCTAGTATGGAACAGATAGTACTGATTTTCTTCATTATGTACTGACCCTCAACCTCCAAACTATAGAAGACCAAATTGAAGCAAATATAAAGGTGGTCTGTGATTATGCTTCTAAGTTTTATCACTATATAATTCATACATATTATGCATGCATTGCTGTTTAACACACAACAGATAGTTGAGAAATCATGAGCTTAACATTATGTACTACTTTTTGAGTATCTTAGAAACGTTTAGAGTAGTTGATTTCTTTTGAATGTTCTAAATCTCTGTCCGTTGATTTGCCTTGCATTCCTCTGGAGTAACATGTTCCATAATGATCTTCGTTTTGAAGGGGATTGAGGCTGTAAGACACCTAGAAGCAGAGGGTATCCAGACACATGTTACACTGGTTTACAGGTGGGGGAATAATTTGTGAGATAAATCGATGGTTATAATCGTTCTTAAGCTACCCTTTGTACTGTGTATCACAGTTTTACTCAAGCTGCTGCAGCTGCTGCAGCTGGTGCTTCTGTTATGCAAATATTTATTGGTAGACTGCGAGTGAGTAATAATTTTTTCAACTCGATTCTGGGATTCCTTTCGTTTTATTTAATTTTTGCTATATATGGGGCTTCATGCAGGATTGGGCCAGAAATAATTCAGATGATGCGGAGGTTGAAGCAGCCAAAATGAAGGGAGAAGATCCTGGTATTTCTTTGGTAAGTACATCCCAAGAACAGTGGCAAGAGATTGTGGCCCTTATCAATCCATAATGGATAGAGAGATGAGGAGGCATTATTGGAATATGTGGAATGATTTTATCTTTTTGATGGTGCTTATGGATTTAAGGCTAACATATTAATCTATGTCAGTCTTCGGTAATGGAGCATGTGGGGATTGTCTCCTCAAGTGGATGTTCAAGTTTTCTGATGGCTCTACAGAATGTATATGTAGATAGATATATGACTAGATATTATTGTCTTCGAAGATCAAATATGTGTAGAGAGAGAGATTTGGACTTGGCTAGGTAAGCCCATTATGATAAAAGAAAGAGTTGTTACTTGTTTTCAGGTGAGGAAAGCTTATTATTACATTCACAAGAAAGGGTTGAAGACAAAGTTAATGGCTGCTGCCCTTCGAAATAAGCAAGATCTGTTCAGCATCCTGGGGTTCATAATACCTTCCTGTTATTTCTAAAATATGTTTTTGATTTCAAGTTATCAAGATTTCTGTGTATGGTTGCATTGCATGAAATGTTCCTTACAGGTGGCCTGTTTTACTTTTTCAGCATTGATTTTGTGATTGTGCCCCTTAAGATATTACAATCCCTACAAGAAGCCAAAGCTTTGAAGGATGACAAATACTCATTTTCTAGGAGACTTAGTTCAGCTGAAGCGGAGACGTTCAACTTCACTGAACAAGAGGTAGGAGGCACCCTGGGCCCTCTCTAAACAGGTTTTGCATATTTGCCAAGATCTAATTTCATATCTGCGATGCAATTGCACTCAAGTTGCAGCTCGAGAGTTGGGATCAAGAAAGGTTCGCTGAAGGCTTGGGTGCTGCTGCTGAGAAGCTATTAGCACAAGGGTTGGAGGGGCATGTCAGCAACAGGAAACGCCTGGAGGATTACTTCGCCAAGATATGGCCACCTCCCAATGTTTGAGACAGTTAGTTGCATTTCATGCTGGGAATTATATGCGTTCAGAGGGTCAATTGCATTTTATACAAAAGATTGTGCTGTTGATGCTTCACACCAAAGCCTTTTTATCATAAGGAATCTGTCTTTATGACTTGATTGAGAGTAGGGGTTTGCTGTAACATCTTGTTTAGTCTTTAATACAAAGAGTAGTGGTGTTCTCTACAATACTACTGATCGTATGGTTAATTTATACAAACTCAAATTCCTCAAAGCTCAATCATTAAGGATACAATTGCAGCTTGAACTGAACGTTCTTGCTCACGATAGTACGGCAGAAGACAATAATGGCAATACAGTGTCTTATCAAGGTGCACAATGCAAGACAAGATAGTCATGTGCGCAATAATAAACAGTTTGTAAAACAATTAAGCTGATCATTCGATTCACCATGAAACTTCTTAGTTTTACATTGAGTGAGATGTGGTCAGGGAAAAAAGGCTTTGAAGAATCTACTTGGTGGAGATTTCTACTGACTGTACCCTTTCACAGGTCTAGCACAGAGTACAACAATGGCATCAAGGTTTTACAATCAATTGTGCTTTTGATTCAGAAAAAAATGAAAATTGCCGATTTCTCAAGCAAGGGAGATGTATCTGCAGCAGCCATTCCAAGGGATGGGTTATTTCATCCATTAGTATTGTCAGATTGTTCCCAACGCCAGCTTCAGCTGTTGGTGTCGTAGGGATCATGTAGAAAAGGCATCAAGGGAGCGCAAGCACAAAGATCCTGTTATCACAACATGCTGTTCTTTGCCATCGGTCAAAAAATCTGATCCACCAACATTCCATGAGGTTGGTCTCCATCTGTTCTTCAATTCACTGAAACCCCGAGTCGTGGGTTGAGAGAAGTTAACGCTGTGTGAATAAATGTATCCTAGCGCCCATAACGAGGTCTGCGCCATTTCCTCATGTTATTTTTGCTTGATCTTTCCAGCTCAATAATATAATCAACATAGTCTTTCTGTGGATCATGGTTAACAGTTGATTTCTTTTCTCTCTTCCGAGTACTGCCATTATAGTCTTCGTCATCTCTTTCAGGCTCAAACATAGTCCAATTGTCTGCCAAATGTGCATCATGGTTAATAGATGATCGCTTTTGTCTCTTCCGACTACTGCCATTATAGTCTTCATCATCAATTAGACATGTATTCCCTCTTTCAGGCTCAAACATATTCCATCTGTCTGTCAACGATGACAAGGGCATGTTTATCTGTTTTACACTAGATCTCTCATCTGACCAGCAAGAGTTTCCCCTTACCTTTGCTGGCACAGAATGAAAACCTTGAAATTCTTCTGTTTGACGATTTTCCATAACCGGTGTCCTTGATGTAGCCCAGAAATCAGCCTGTAAGCATGCAATCAACTCCCTCTCAAATATAAGAACATGTCTAATAACACCGACATACACAAAGCGGATTTAATAAGTAAAAAGACCTCGCCACGACTGCTGCAACCCCTAGCAAAATGGCCCTCTTCTCCGCATCTGTAACACACAGGCGCAGGCCTTCTTTTCTCTTCACTCCGTTGTTTTGCACACCCCTGCACATTTACCACCACCATTTTTCGAATCGTTATTTCTGCTGGGCAATTTTTTCTGCACAAAATACAAACATAGCTTCTTCATAAAGATGATGTTGTGTTTATTTTGCTCCTACCACTCCAGTGTGACCTAGCTCTCCACAATTGTAACACGAGTCTTTCCTCGTTGAGGTTAACATAACATCAATACAACAGAGGTGTCCATACTTTTTGCATATATAGCACTTGATAGCCTGCATGAAACAAAATTAAATGAAACTTATTCCTTGTAGAGAAAGTTAAATTTCTATATAGTAAACAACCACACAGGTTGCACCTTTAGATCATCTGGATGATAATCTCTGTTACATATAGACATCTCGTGTCCTTCCTCACCACAACGTAAGCATATATTAGATCCCTCTCCGATTCTTGATGTGGCAATCTCCTTGTTAGGGCAGACCCTTGCGAAATGACCTGAAAGCTTGCATATAAAACACGTACCCTGAAAATCAAAGCAACTGTCAACGGATCCTATAGTTCATTTCTGACAAAAAAAACTAAGCAATATACGAAACTCTGCAGTGATTATTACTCACACAGTCAAAACGAATGTAAGATAGCATGAAAATAATCAGGTGTTTCCATATCAGAACCAGAATGAAAAGGATTACAAGTTTGGAAAGTAGTTTGCATCATTACCCCTAGTTTGATCATGCCCTTCAGAAATGAAGAATATCAATATATAACTCCACAATATCACTACTAAGATAGGAAGGAAAATTTTTGCAGTTATAAAGCAGGAAATAGAATTCTTTATTAGGATAATCAACTATAGGATGATATTTCAAATAACTACTATAACTCTCATATCATGTATAAACTAGACTGTTTCAGTCTAGGGGGAACAGAACATGTTCTGAAAACTTGATGATAAATAAGCAATTTTGTTAGACATATGATCGAATTTCTCTCATGGTGGGGATATCATTACGGATCTTGAAAATGCTGGCATATTATATTAAGTCTCGAGTCGAGTTACACACAGCCCATAGGCTCAATACAAGCAATAAACCATTCACATTTTCTTCTGAATGAAAGAGAGTTTAGTAGTCACAAAGACAAGATACCTGTGGGCAATCTTTTACATCATGGTCAAGGCTACCACACACAAAGCACGCCCTTTTACGAGCTTCTTCTCTGCAGCTGTCAGTCTTGTTCTCTGGAATATCAAAATATCGAGGGCCTCTCTGCATTCACAAAAGGTTCTTTTGTCAACAATCATCTGTCTGCTTATATATTCTAAGCAGCAAAATGCAGCTACAAAGCCCCTCCGAAATAGGCAAATACTAAGCATTTAAGAGAATTTCATTTTTCTATGAAATAATTGAAACTATTTAGTACGTGTCCAGCTACTGCTTGGATTCATTATCCATGAGCAAAGGAAATGTTTGATATTTTCACCCGTCCCTTCCCTATGAGCAGAATATAGTGCAACATGGAGAAAGCCAAAGAATGTTTCTTACCAGAAGCTTCCGCATTTCAAGATTGTCCTCTCCATCATCTGCAATAAGCTTGAAAAGGATATCGCCCTCCACCTTAGAATCTCCAAGTTTATCCTCAAGATCCTCAATTATCTGTATCAACCCATCACTTCAGGAATTAAAATACTCCTTATCACGGAGCCCTTGGATCTGACAAAGATTGGAAAGGTCTCTTTTCAGATTCACAACAGAAAGTCATAGCTCCACAAGTTGCCTGTACAAAAGAAGGCCTCCAATTGTTTTCATCAAGATTACAACAGCCTGACAAGTTTTAGCAAATGAGTCCTCATCTACAAGATCCTGTAAAATTAAATGCTGGCTGTAGACTGATAATTGCCTGCATTCTTTTACAACTTGATCACTGTGGTGTAACTGTTATAAATAGCTGCTCTTACCTTGAAGCTATCTTCAAACAAAAACAGCACTCAACAGAAACTGCCCTAGTAACAAAACACACAAAAAGAGCACAATTTTGAAAGAGATCCACATTTTCTGTCTTGACAACCAATTGTACTCTGTAAATTAGTGGCTGGCAATTTGATTATGGAACGACAGGCTCACTACATTAGCTCCTCAAAGATATGAGTTTTTTGAACCTGGACTATGGCTAGGAAAGGATTCTCACCTTAACTTTCTTCTTCCTCTTCGGTTTCTTTTTCTTTGACTCTCGGGCTCTCTTTGCAGCACAGCTTTCTTCGGCACCGACTCCATTTCCAAAGCGAGACCCATCCTCCTCCCCTTCCACTGCCGCCGCTCCCGCTTCTAATTTCTTCTCTTCCTCTATCTTCTCATCTTCCGCATCACCCACACCAGCCTCATCGTCGTCATCGTCATCGTCGATGACGATGCAATTAAGGAGATGCGGTTTCTGGTGGTTCTGATTGGTGGCAGCAGCAGCCTTGGCGATGATGGCCATGCTCAAGTCGGCATTAGCTTCATCTTCTTCTGATGCGGCTGGGGCTGGTGCTGGGGCTGGGGCTGGGGCTGGAGAGGCAGCATCATCGTCATCGCTCAAAAGAATTACGGGCCCAGACCTGCGCTTGCCACGCATCCCCTCGTCTCTTCCTGTTCTGCTACAGAGAGCTTCTTCTTCTTCTTCCTTCTTCTTCTTCTTCTTCTTCTTCTTCTTCTTCTTCTTCTGTGTTTCTTTCTGTTTGTCTGCAAAAACTGTCAAAACCCTAAAAAACTGTCCAAACCCTAAAAAATGGCCTCTTGTCAAAACCCTAAAAAAAACTCCAAACCCTAACCCTACCCAGACCCTCCATTGGACTGAAACTCTAAACCCTAAATCCAATCTGGATTGTTTCAAGCTTTTCTAGTTGACATTGATATTGGTGGAGTTTCGGTAGCAGATGATGTTCATCGGAAGGAAGCAGTAGTAGTAGTACACGCACTTGAACGAAAACATGATCGATGTTGGATCATTGAGCAAGCCAATGTGAAGCAGCATTGGATCAAGGGAAGTTTCCGGGGGCCATCGACGTGCCATGGGGCGCAGAAAGACCGGCTAATCAGATCCATCACTGAAAAAAAGATCGAGATGGATTCACGGCATCGGGCAAGTGGAAACCGGATAGAGAGCATCGGTCCGTGCAAATTTCTGCCATGGGATGCTAAGATGAGTCTTTGGTGTTTTGTATACATTTGATGTAGCACAAGTGCATCACGTCTTCCTCGTTTCATACGTCTGTTTACATATTTATAGTGTAACCGACGTGTTCATATGCATGAGCATGATGATTCTGCGGAGCCCGTGCTTCTTGGGATATAATTAGACCAATTGCAGAAGGGGGATTTCAGGATAAGTACCCAAATATGTACGAAGTTACTATTTAATTACAATTTGACGCCCAGAATTGAGCTACTTGATACCTATTCTCACAAAACTAGTTAATTGAATCAATGAGTCAATCAATAAATCAAATCGTAACCTATTCATTAACATTTGTATGAAAGAATCAATGAATCGATAAAAATACCAAAAAATAATTACGCACTGCGAAAATTGATCAAAATTTTAGCATCTCAACACAAGGGAATTATTAATCGGTTATTTGAGTAAGTGCGGTCTCAATATGCTGATTAATTGATAATAGGCATGAATTTCCAACTGCTAAATAATCAAACGGGTTCTTTATTATGACAATTAACCCTGAATTTGCCTATACATGTCACTTACCCTATAAATTGAGCTAAATACTCTGCATTTCTATCATAAACGGCGATCAAGTTTGAGCTATTTTTATGTTAAATGACAGTCGCCAGAACAACAACACAGCATTTCCTGATCAAGACAACCCACATCAAAACGCATGGCAATGATGGAAACTTCGCCATAAGGCAATAACAATGCATTGGTCATACACCGTGTTGGGTATAGGATGAATGAAGATTTTCGATATTTATACAAGCAAGGTATCCGAGTCGACCAACCACATTGGTGTTCTGAGAGAACATGGCAGACTTAAGAACTGAAAGATATCACTTCTCATCACTCTTGTTGGCATGGAATGCTAGCACCATAATAATCCTCATCAAAGAAAGAATTAATTAGGGCTTTGGGCGCGGGCTTTAAGCTTCCTCTCTGAGATCAGAGAGGACATTAGTATCCAAATTACAGGTCCTCTCACTTCATGCAAAAAAAGCCTCTCAAATTACATTTCCCTTTCCTGGATAGCAGGCAATCTCAGGTATCTCTTTTTTCCATAAAACTTTTGAGTATCTGGTGATATCTTCATTGACATAGATCAAAATTGCCCTCCTTGAGGATGATTATAGAATATACTCTTTTCTCTCTGTAGCTGGGATTTTTACTTCTTTCCTTTTTGCTTACTAGGCTTCTTCCTAGCAGCCATGTGGTCGTCATCCTCGTCATGCACCCGTCTCTTCTTGCCAGCTTTCGTTGCCGAATCTTTCTCTCTCATTTTCTATGGACAATGCAAACAGATGCTGAGCTCGGGCTTTCAAGAAAGCACAGCTCAAGTGGAAAAGGGTCGGTACTACTCACCATTGTTGCAAGCCTCTGCGCCTCTCCAACACGTTCTGAAAATAGCATCATCTCTTCCTCCTCAGCAGGAAATGCAGGTAGCTTCTTCTCTGGAAGACAACCAAATTTTGATGAATCGACCACCACTCCTCAACTCTTAGCATCAGAAACATTCAGGATAGCACTCTACCTATGAGCTGCTCAATCCTTTGGTAAAGCTCAATATCGTACTGAGTGACAATAGAAACTGCTCGCCCTGATCTACCAGCACGAGCTGTCCGTCCTACTCTATGGATGTAGTCCTGGCACGCATCAATACTTAATTGAAATACATTTCTTGTTGTTTAAGTAAGTGAGTGCTCACCAGATACCCAAGTACAAGATCCTATATAGCTGTAACGCATGAATAATACCTGATATAGGATGTAGACCATGTATGCCTAATCACTACAGTTAAGCACGCATATCTGTGACTTCATATACCTGATGTGACTCGACTATAACAAAATAAAATGGCCTAACCTTTCCACGAAAGAAATCACATACCTTCGAGTTCATTGGAATATCGTAATTGATTACAACATCAACTGCTGGAATGTCAAGACCTCTGCTTGCAACATCAGTACAAATCAAGATACTCCGTTCTCCTGATTTAAATTTGTTCAACGCACCTAGTCTTTTGGGCTGAAAGTAAAGAGAAAAAGGAACCATGTAGGCGTTGGTCATAAAAGAAAATCCCCATCCCAGAAGAGTATCTACCTGACTCATTTGACCATTGATGGGGATCGCATCAAGGCCCAAGTTACGAAGTATGATGGCAAGCTTTCTACTACATTCACAGGTTCGTGTGAAGACCATAAATGTACTGCCTGCAAGCTCATGCAGCAGATACACCAAAGCACAATCCTACGGCCAAGAGCAAACCAGATAAGAGATTCCAAAATGTATCAATCACATCACACTACAGTGAAAGAAAAGAAGCACTGTCCATAAATATTCAATGATACCTTGACCTTTGCAGGTACAAACATATATTGTTGTTTCAGTGTATCTACTGTTGTATATTTTGAAGAAACCTCAACCTGTCAAACTTAATTATTTTTGTTACCACACATTATATCAGCAATTCAATTCCCCAATCACTGCCTCAAAATATTTTCATTATCTTCAGAAAATACAAGACAGAGGTAACGCAAATTGAATAACTTGCCTTTGCAGGATTTTTGAGGCAGGCACGTTGAAGTTTTGCTACCTGTAATATGAAATTAATTATCGTTAATAAAGTTACATTGCTTTCAAGCAGTTATTTGACCATGTGTATTAAGACAGTCCCCAATATCGTCATCAAAACTGCATATTTCCATGGCCACAATCAGAAAATCTACATAGATGGCAATACACCTATTCATGCTGACCAGACAAACTCACCTGTAAAATAGTCTAAACATGGTTCAACCCTACTGGAACCCAAGCACCAGAGCCAAGAATGCAGCAAAGCTATCGTTGTTTAAATCTTCTTGTTTGTTTCCATGTGCCAGATGCCAACACACCCTCTATGCATGCATTGCAGCGACTTTGGTGCATCAGTTGCTCGTTCACTAAATTAAACTATTTCATAAAATGTCACCAAGTGCATTATGTTTATTTCAGTGCATCAGTTTCAGCTTCATTCATCTTCGAATTTTTAAGGCAGTCGCCTGATGATGCAAGTGAAGATGATTCCCTTCCTCCCTTATAATCACGCCTACCTGGTTGAAGCCCTAAGACTCAGAAAACCCAGTATGGGAGCAAATAAAACCTAATTTATTGATATAAGAGTCCCTCAAACAGCTCGATCACTTGCTACAGCCCATATGACAGTCAGTATCGAACACTCCCTTATACCATATAAATATAACGTCCATTGTACGGAACAAATACCTTATTTGTCATTGTTGCAGAAAATAAATAAGTTCGCCTCTCCTTTGGTATCACTTTCAAAATTTCATCGATTTCATGCTCAAAGTCCATGCTCAACAGTCTATCGGCCTCATCAAGCACCTGGTACAAAACAATGTAACTCTAGATTGTATCTGCAAGGAAGTATCTGCAAATACAATTATACCCATGTCTTTCCCTTTAATGTAAACATATGTGGATAAGTATACTCCATTGATTTTTGACAATATTCATTACATCTTGAAAAAAAATACATGTGCACCTTCTAACTTTTGAGAATTTATCGGCAACATGATCTTTCTCGGACTAAATACACTTGGTATGTTTTATTTGAATTTAGAAAGTACCATTTGCATTTTGATAACTTACCATGCGTTCAATTCAATTTATAGAGTATTATTGACAGCTTGAGAGAATAGATTTTGCATCATTTACATCTCCATAACTTACCAAGTACTTAATCGTCCTAAGACTAAATCCTTTCGTATTTGTCAAATGGTCAACCAGCCTTCCTGGTGTGCCAACCTGAAAGCAAAACAATTTAGATGGCAGGCCTGTGTATCGGAAGCTTAACCAAGCAAAAAGTATATAATACCACAATATGTGGCCTCTTTGCTAATGCAATAGATTGAGACATCATATCTACGCCTCCAACAACCTGAACAAGGAAGACAAAACGGGTTTTGAGCTATCTTTCAGAAAAAATCCTCAAACAGCATGCTTATAGAGGTGCAAATCTTAAATTCTTAGACGCATTAAGCTATGGAAAAACTTCCTGTATGCACGAGATAATTCGACAGAAATGCATACCACAGTGCATTTCAAGCCGATTCCTGTACCCAGAGCTTCGAATTGCTCGGCGATCTGAATGGCCAGTTCTCTGAATTCATAGCAGCAATAAGAGGCATTGACAGATTGAACGGCACAAACGAGTCTATAAACAAGGTAGTGTTACGAGAGAGAGAGAGAGAGGAAGGGAGAAACAAGTTGTTTTGGACCTAGTAGGAGAAAGAACGCATGCAAAGAGAGGCTGTGGGTGCTCGAGTAGGTCTTGGATGATGGGAAGGGCAAAGGCTCCTGTTTTACCAGACCCTGTCTGGGCTAAACCGATCATATCTCGGCCTGAGAAAAGAAGAAAAACGAAGCGGAATCGGCACGACGTGTTGCGCGTATGAGGAGCGTAAAACAAAAAAAGAAAGAAAAAAACACACACACACGACCTTGGAGGGCGAGAGGCAGAGCTTCGATCTGGATGGGGCTGGGCTTGCTCCAGCCCAGGGCGCTGCAAGCTTGGCAGAGCTGTTCGCAAAGGCCGAGCTCCTCGAAGGTCTCGGCGGCGTTCGCGTTTCCTTCGCAGCCGGGCTCGGGCTTCATGGACTCGGTCATCGGAGGAGCAGCAGCAGCAGTAGCATCCTTGAGCTTCTCCTTGAGCTTCTCCTTCGCCTTCTGCTTCAGCCTCTCCGGCTCCAAACCGTCTGCAGCCATGGCCGAGCTTCGTCGTCGTCGTCGTCGTCGTCGTCGTCGTCGTCGTCGTCGCAGTGAACAGACAGACGGTCTCTTCTTCAGAACCTGAAATCTGAAGACTTGAAACTCGTTCTTGAATTTGCTGGTCTTTTTTTGTTCATCGAAACTGTTGGTCTTTTTTTGGTTCATGGATTTGTTGTTGTTGTTGTTGTTGTTGTTGTTGTTGTTGCGTTTCTCGGTTTTTTTACCGCTTGTCTCGAATCCGATTCTGCGTCGATTTCTTGATAACTTGTCTCGAATCCGATTTTGCGTCGATTTCTTGATAACTTGTCCCGAATCCGATTCTGCGTCGATTTCTGTATAGCTTGTCTCGAATCCGGTTCTGCGTCGATTTCTGTATAGCTTGCCGCGAATCCGATTCTGCGTCGATTTCTGTATAGCTTGCCGTGAATCCGATTCTGCGTCGATTTCTGTATAGCTTGCCTCGAATCTGATTTTGTGCCGATTTCTGCATAGCTTCTCTCCGATCCGGTTCTGCGTTTGTTATCAACCCGGAAATGGCTTCGGACACTGCCTTCCTACATGCTATTCTCGCAATACATGTACTTGTAATCTGCAGTTCCCGGTCCTGCATTTGTGTACGCCCGCGTCTTGCCTGCATGTTTGCAGACATATACTCTGCTCGATCTTCAGGTAGGTGAGGAGATTACGAGCGTCGTGCGCTGCTTCGCTGCGACTGTCTTTGAAACATCCGCTCGACAGTTATCCCAGCAGCGATTCATTCATTCCACTTGAATGAACGATGCTCGACTTAGCAATGTTCATTTATTCCACTTCATCGACGAGCAGTCATCGGACTACAATTCTGTGGCAATGATTCGGTGCTCCGTGACGTTTGATGTGGTCCCATTGATCGACAATCTGGGTTAGCTAGCCAAGGATTGGATTCTGTACGCATTTCAACTCCCATCCTCCCATCTCCAAAGAGGCGATCAAATCCTAGCTCGTGGTTCAAATGCAGATTGATACGTTGTACTAGACAATGCCTTGTGCCTTGTCGAGTTTCCCTATGGCACAACAACTTGCTCACTACTTGCCTCCAATCTCCTTCATCAGCTCCCCCTTTCGGTGATCATCGCAACGTTATTGCTCTCATTAACCAAAGCACACAAACCAACATCCTTGCCAACACAACTATACATCCCGATCAGATTGGTCCTCTCTTCAGCCAAAGCACGCAAACCGTAGAAACATAACACTCGCAAGCTTTTGGTTTTGAAAACACAGATGTAAGTCTACTAAACGTTTGCGAATGTTATGCGTTGTTTTTTCTTTATTTTTGAAAGAAAAAATCAAAATTGTTTTGCTTTTTTTAAGTAAAATCAATATATATTTCTTAAATTTTCAATATTTTATTAAATTTACCATTCTTCTGGTGATTTATCAATTTCGAATGCTCGAATCATTCTCAACCACGTTTGCAGCTTGCAAAAGTATGATTTGTTCTATGACGCAAACCAACCCTGAACCCCAAATCCAAAACCCAAAACCCTAAAAACTTCCCATCACTACCGTCCACAGGCTCGACTCGGACTCATTCCGAGTCAGCATCTTCTTCTGTTTTTTCTAAACAATCTAATTGAAATCATCTTCTTCTCTTTTGTCTAAACAGTCCGATTGAAATCATCTTCTTCTGTTTTGTCAAAACAATCTGATTGAAATCTTTATTTTGTTATGACTCTTGTGAATGCGTTTTTTTGTATTTTGAAGAGAGTTTCTTCTTGTTTTGGGTCCATTCAAATTTCTCTCATTTTTTTTCTCTTCTACGTCGCGTCTCTTGGCTTTCAAAACCTCTCTTCTTCTTCTTCTGCGAATTCTGTCTCCATCGCCATGGCTCCCGCGACAGGCTAGGGGACGACGAGCACCGGGGAATGGCCGCCATGAAGAAGCAGACGGCTCTGGCCCAGGAAGTGGCGTCTGTCATCCAGAAGGTGCAGCAGGCTGAGAAGACCAGCAACATCTACACGTAAGTAGCGTATCCCCCCCCTCTCCCCGCGGCTTCTTAGCATAATCCTGATGGAACTGTATGCTCGATCCTGGTATCGCTGCGATCGATCTCCTCGCAAAAATAGCTGCATTTTCTCAGCTTTCCATCATAATCCAAAGGGAATGCTACGGGGGAACTTGGTTAACGCTGCAATTGATCTCCTCGAGCCACTAGCTGCATTTTCTCAGCTTCTTTTCATAATCCAAATGCAATGCTGTGGTGGAACTCAGTTAATCCTGGTGTCATCTATATGCAATGGATTCCCTTGCGCAAAATATGGCATCATCTCACGTGAGTTTGTTAAAAAAAATGTTGTTTTGCGAGGAGGAAGACATACATGTTTAATAAAAAAATTCCGAGAATGGCTCAAGTGACAAGGAAATGATTAGTACTAAACTCAAAGACCAAATCCATCAATTCAAACTAGTATCCGTTCTTCATGTACAATACACGTGTTCACACACACACCGTTCATCTTCCAAGAGAGAAAGCGAGTGATCATTATTGTCACAGCGAGGAACAAAGAACTGCTCTGGAGGAAGCTAGGAGCTGCATAGAACGGTTGGTGACAGAATACAATAAAGTTCAAGAGGATCGAGATGTGACTCAGCAAGAAGCAGTAAGGTTTCTATTCATGGTTAAAATTCGTATAAGAACACTATAACCATTCTGACTGATATAAATAGTGCGATAAATTTGATAAGCTCCATGCTGCCGTTTTTTTATATGTACATCCAGGATTGTGGTCATGTAGAGCTTCATTTCTAGTAGGCTTATAATAGCTAAGGCGCATTGGATATCCTTTTTTTTTCTGTTTTCACTAATATGACTGTTCTTAATGCTGAACCGTGTTCTTTGTGTGTATGGGTATGTATATGAAATAGTTTGCTAGCACTGAGTTTTATGAGGAAGGCCGACGACGAGATAAAGAATACATCCGTGATCTTGAAGCAAAGCTTCAAGAGGTAATGTTCATCATGTGTTTTATTTACAGCTTTGGAGATAATTTTCACTTAATGTGGAACTAGATGATGCAAAATAATGTTTTGATTTACTCATGTATTGGAAACTCTTATTGTTAGGAAAACCTAAACAATAGATGGAAGTATTTATGAATCTGGAAAGAAACAGAATGAAAGTTATTAGATTACTGTAAAATCATCAAGCAGAAACATTTGTTCCAACAATCAAAGCAATTTTTTTGTGGCTGCTCATGGATAGATCATGTGGATACTGCTCATGTATAGTACACGTGGATACCAGAAATGGATAATGCGCATGGATAGCTACATTCCTTGCAAGAGTTGGCAAGAGTTCCTCCTAGGATGTATATGGTCATATGCATTCCCATTACATAGCATTTTGCCCTATGTACAAATCAATGTTTTGGGTGTTGGATCAGTTAACCACTCAAGTAGAGTGTGACTCAAATATGCAGTGGTGATGTTGGAGGTGACGAGACTCTTCTGCACGCCAATGATGTAACTACCCGTCAAATTATTGTAATTTGCAAACTGCAGAAGAAATGGGTTCAGTGTGATGAGGGTGGGTATGATTCACCTCAAATCTGGAGTTTTCTGTCCAATTTATTGCAACTTATATGGTGTAATATGTTGGAAGTGGCCCACTGGAGTTTTCCTGCGACTCAATGTTCCCTTGTGTTTTATTAGAGTTTGACTGCTAGAGATAGATCATCAGGTTGCTTCACGATGCCTTGCATTGGTCCTATAGCTCGATATCATGCCCTTTCTGTTATTTTGCTTGTTATACCCTGGAGTTACGAAGTCAATGCATGCACAATATTATTTTTGAGTCAGAGGAGCTGCACATCGTTCAGTAATCTCAATAATTTTCATTTAGACTTCAGAGCTAGTACCTTGCCAGATTATCAAAGGCATTTTGTAAAGCCTCAAATGTGATAAGGTTACTAAAATGCTTTTCTCCTCCTGGCTTCCATGATATGTACAACACAGTTACTGTTTCTATGTCTGAAAGAAACACAAGGCAAAGGTGTTTGAATATTTGAAGACTCTATACCAGTTTAGGTGGCTTATCTTGTACATTCACCATGGTTTTCTCCGAGAGAGAGAAATACTTTATGATATTTGCTGCTTTACTACATTCGACACAATTGTCTCCTCATGGAACAGGTGTGCCTTGCTGGAATGGTTTTATGTATGGTTGGTGATAGATCAAGCAGAGACCAGAAGGGTATGTTTTCAATTCTTACAGTCAACATGGGCATCTAGTAAAATAATGAGTTTTGAACCCGACTTATGGTTCAATAAGTGTATAGCTACCACCTGAGGTAGATGGACAAAGAAAATTAGTAACTTAAGAAGGTGCATCATTGAAAGGGTATTAAAGGTCCCAGCATGCTAGCAGATCTAAAGAATGATGATATTTGGAATGCATGAAATGCAAAATTAATCATTTTAAGTGGAACTGCCTAGGTTTAGAAGGATTGTGGGTGTTCACTTTTAGTGAAGTATAGGTTTGAGCTATTAGACATGCTTCTTCGAGAGAAATTCTTCATGACTGAATCAGAAGTTAGCTTACTCATTGATATTGGGTTTTCTTCACTTCAACAGTTTTATCTTTGGAAAGCCCATGCTCTAACTTTGTCATGATGTCAGTCAGCTTCTTTTCGTATAATTTTCGTTGTCAAACACCTGTTCAAGAAGAGAAGTTTGGAGCTATTTTTCCAAATGACAAGACTAACTATAGTAAGAGTGGAGGAACCAAAGAATTTTTCAATTGATGTGCAAATTGGATTGTTACGCTATCATCTTTGCCATTCATCACATAAATAGACGTGGATGTAGATGAAAGTCACTGAACCACCCACTTCAGGCACAAAAATGTATGCCTGCCTAATGTTTTCCGTCTTTCCATTTCTTTCTTTTTATGTAAGGCAGAAAGAAGAATATATCACGTGCATTCAGATAGAGTGGGAGGAGAAAACGAAACAGCAAATCTCAACTCTTGCCAAAGAAAAATCTGAAATTGTTCATCAATTGCATGCTGTGCAGGACGAACTCCAATCTCTTCATAAGTTTCGTACTTGCCAGGTAGATATACGATCCCCTTATTTCTGATGGCTGTTTATTGTGTGATGTGCCATTGAGTTGGACAGCCATAAATTTTTCGTCTTGGATTCTGTCTCAATTTCCTTAACAAGATTATAGGCCAATCCTCTTCTATTTCTTATAGCAGTTGGCTTCTTATGTATTGGTGGTGGCTCCATCTCTCTATTTCCACTAGTACAATATGAATGGGATTAAAGAATACAGAAATTTGAGGGTTCTCTTTTGGTTCCATCTTTGTTTCTATAAGTTGGTGGTCGACCTGTTGGTGGTAGTAATATATTTCTTCCTTTTTAAGCAAGGCAGCAAGAACTTATGTCAAGCAATAATGAGCTGTGAGCAATGATATAATGTCATGTAATGCTATGTCTTGTGTCATGGTACAGATCGAGATTGAAGAAGAGCTTAAAAAAGGGAAAGAGCGGCTGATTGAACAGCAAGAAAAGGAGAAAAATAACCTCGTGGAACTGGAGAGGAAGTACATGGAACAAGTATGCAACAACCTTTCAGTGGTCGTGAACTTTTTTCAATCATAAAAAATTTAGACATGACATATTGATGTCTTTCAGGGCAATCATTTGAAACGAGACTATGAGAAAAGTTTGGCCGAGATACATGCGCAACTTGAGAAGGAGATCGAGGAGCATGTTGGAACCAAAATCATGCACATTCTCCAAGATGTTGGTCTTTCCAATGCAAAACACTAATAGGAAGATGTGTAGTACTATTGCAGTCTAAAAATGGTCAAGTATTCAACTTTGTTTTGCAAATGTCACCATTATCCTGAACATCATCCCTCTGGTTTGGAAACCTTGATCATCGTATTGCTTATGATGAAGCTCTAAGCGTTGAAGTAACCTTATGACCAGGTGTAATTATCCTATAAATATAGTCCTCTACGGATTACATTTTAGTAACCGAGATGGTGTATCCTTTTTTTATTCATTTAGAAACTATTGTTTGGAACATTCTTGGACACGGGTCACCTATCATGACTCAGTTTTACGTTTATGGTACCATCATGTGTTACTTAGAGATCAAAAAGTTGAGCAGGGATTGTCATTTCTCATAATTGGGAGTGACCTCTTCTAGGATAGGGAAAAACCCTTCTTTGGGTAAGGCTGCAGTCAATATATGAGATAATGTACGTCCTAATTAGACTATATGGTAATCAGAGTAATAAAACAAGTATTTTTTGTTACTCCAGCTCATATACTTTATCTAGTTGCTCTTCATGATATAGTGACCACTTGGATTCAGATAGAATTTAGCTAGGAATGTTTTACTTTAAGAGTACAAATTATTGTGGGTCATTCTGTCTTCTCCTTTAAACGTCTTAAAAGGCACCCTCTGTGAAAAGTTTTGCTTTTTAATCATGGAAAACCTTTTGTACTCTTGCGAAACATCCTTTGTCTGATGCTTATTCATTTTGATGAGCAGAGAAACTGATAGAAATGTCACTTGGCACATTCTTGTAGAATGAGAGATTGCAAGAAGAGCTGAGGATGCATGTTGAAGTCACAAATGGTCTCCAAAAGGAAAAATCTGCATTGCAGTTAGAGGCTGCAAAATTAGCTCGTGATGTTGATCTATTACGGCAAGCTGAAACCCTCCACCTTCAGCGGAGCTCAACTCAAGCACGATGTATTTCTGGCAATAGCAATAAGGTATTCTTATTTGCATCTGGATATTGTGAATGTTTAAAAGATGCCTGTCATCATTTCACAGCACTGGTTTTCAAACTGACAGTATGTTTCCCTGAAGGTTTTCTAAATTTTACAACCAATAGTAAACAGAATAAAATGTGGTTGTCTTGAATAATGAGTACTACGGAGCTGAATGTTTTTATAAAAATGCATCTCTTACATTTTTCTCAGCAAGCCCTTTTTGGCAAGGTTGCGTAAGAGCAAAGCAGTGAAGGGTGGAGAATAACGTTGATTACCTTTAGGTGGATTACTTTAGAAAGCACATCCCTCCAAACACCTTAGCGCCCCCAAAATGTATTGCACCCTGTGTCGAGGATGTGCATCTCATACATCATGGGTTCTGTGGATGGAGTTATTCATACAGTGCTGAAGCATCTCCAATGACAACATTGCATCGTTTTCTCTTGATATTTGAACGGTTTTGCTTTCTATATCCCAGATTTTATGAGTCTTGCATTCTCAAGTCCTTTGCTAAGGTTTCTTAGTTTCATTCCTATAAGGAGGATCCTGCCCCTACTGTCATATACGAGTGTAACTGGTCTTGTGATTTCATAATGTATCTGAGTTTAATTGTATAGCTTTAGGATTTGTAAAAAGTAAGAAGAGGAGAGAGACTCGATTCTTGATTAACAGCTCCAAAAGTTAGAGAAAAGCTTGGGTCAAGTGATCCGGCAATATAGTGCCGAGAGAATGGAGATTGAAGAGGAGCATAAGAAACAAACGGCTGCCCTGCAGGCTGAAAAACAGGTACATTGCATTAGCCTCTAGTTTATCTTTCATGAATGCTGGTACTTTCCACTCGCGACTTGGTGTTCCATCTATATTCATCGGATTATGCTAGACACTGAAACGGTTGGCGCAAACTAAAATCCATGAACTGAGGAAAGTGAGGCAACTTGCACAACAAATGCTGAAGGAACGTGGAGAGGTGGAAAGTTTCCTGATCGAGTCTTTGCATCATGTGATGGAACATATTCAAACTTCGAAAAACAATTCAAAGAAGGCACCTCTCAATAACATGTCATCTCGGGGTGCAGTTCAAGTAACTAGAATGGCTCTGCCC
Organism: Azolla pinnata; assembly: GCA_037176905.1. Lineage (NCBI taxonomy): Eukaryota > Viridiplantae > Streptophyta > Polypodiopsida > Salviniales > Salviniaceae > Azolla > Azolla pinnata. The sequence goes on from JBBBWG010002559.1 coordinate 45,741, forward strand.
ATGAGTAGCCTGTCTACAAGCAGTTCTCATCGGTTTGCTACGGCCAGCGCTGGTGCCTCACCACCCTCTTCTTTAATCCGCTGTAAGACAAGTCCTCAGCTGCTTTCAACTGGGAAGACTAGTAGCCAGGAAGCTCTGGTATCGAAGAGTAATGTGGAAACTACGCCGATCAACATCATGCACAGCCTGAAGCAAGTCCCAGTGAGATTGTTCGGTAACCCCAAGGTGGACATCTCCCAATTGACATGGGAGGACAGAGAGAAAGTTTTGAGGTATTTGTTCCAAAAGATACATAGCTCCCAGAGTCAAACAATGGCATCCGCAGCAGCCGATGATGCCGCGTACCCATCCCATCATAGCGGGTATGACTTGCTGTACAAATCTCTCACAAATGATGATGATATTCTCGGCATCAGCTAGCTGAAGCTTGGTACAAAATTACTACTGGCTGAATAATTCTTGGAAGTGATCGACGAAAAAGGATTTTGGAAGCTTGCTCTCTCTCAGGAATGGATGAATAGATGGATAATGAGCGCGTCGAATGTTGATCGGTTATCTTATATACTGTTTGCTTTCTAGTTGGAGTTGACAGAGCATGCAATCAGGATAGCAATCAATATGGTCAGAATGGAAGCCCATGGAAATGTCGCGAAGCAGGGTAAGCGAATTGAGGAGTCACGGAGAAGAAGAAAGTGTGTACACATAGAAAATCTCCATTATTTGTTGCCATCTCCAATTCCTTTTGATCCGATCCGACCCTTAAAATCATTTTGAGTGAGGGTGGTTCTAAGCGAGGAGCGAGCAATGTCTTCTTTTGTAGAAATAAGAAGAGGGAAAACCATAGTTCGATCGCTGTGCACTCTTATCATTGATTAAAAACTCAACTTGCAAGCAATGCATGCTACAGAAGCTCGATCCAAAATGGACGAGTGTTGTTTGGTAGAAAAATCACCCATTGGGATCATCTACGATTCGGTAAGCTGTTGCACTTGATCGCGTGTCCTTGCTTACGTCCACTGGCGGAAATGTTTGATGCATTACCTAAATGTCAAAGAGGTTAAATACCATGTTCTTGTCATCAATCGTCTAGCCATAGTTTTGTTTGCTCTCTATTCACCTAGCAACAAGTTAAATGGTTACAAACACAAACTTCCAATAGTTGTGAATCCATTTGTCAAGCCATAGATCACGGATCTTAAAGAATGAGTGCATTTGCAATCTTCTTGGCATAGTTGTGTTGGCTCTCCAATCTCCTAGCAAGAAGTTGAATGGTTACAAACACAAACTTCTGGTAGTGTGAATCTATGCATCAGTGTCAGATCTCTGGTCACCTAGCAAGAAGTTAAATGGTTACAAACACGAACTTCTAGTAGTGTGAATCTATGCATTGGGCCATAGATCATGGACAATACAACAAGGGACTTCTTATAGAATTGGAGCATTCCCAATTGAAGTTTCTAAGCTTTTTGGAAGTAGATGCAAATCGATGCACTAAGCTGCCCTGGATTACGCTACTGAAGCATTCTGGAGGCATACCTTGGCATGTAGAGCATTCCAGCATGTAGTTATAATCTTCTTTCAGTTTTCTAGCCAATCTGCTAAACTTCCCTGCAACTAAGGCGCCACAGAACTCTTGTTCTTAGTAAATTCTCATTCGCCAACACAGTATCTTGATGACTACAATGTGTGTATAAACCTGAACCGAATGTTTTTCTTATCGTGGGTATGGCCGTCGTTGTAACCAATGTCTATTGTGTACTTGAGGCAGGTTAACAGCTTTTTGGTACTTAGATGATTTGGACGTGTGTTTCAGAGCTTCTTGATTTGAGATACAGAATCAATATCAATTTCACAAGAAGAAATACATTTCCGGGTTGATATGTAAAGGTGGATCAAAAACTGCGCGAAAAACCAAGGCTCAACGGCGTCACTTGATTCCGATTCAGTTATGATCGGTAATGATTATTTCTTTGCTGGAGCTAAGAAAGCTTCGAGCTGAGTCTTTAATTGTTTGTTGGACTTGGTATAATAAGCGATCTCTTCAGCATGTTTCTTGTCCTCATATGCCTTTCTCTCACTCTCTCGTTTCTCGATGAGATCACATTTGTTCTGCCAACCATATCGTTAACATATATGTTTAGAAAAACTTAAGTACAGCGAATCAGGTCAACTCAATGAATGTGCAGCTTCAAATCCCAAATTTTGGCCAGAATGGAGGCTACCTTCCATTCCGCAACTTGGCGATCCAATTCTTTGATTTCAATCTCTAACTGTATGTATACCATCAAGAAAGGTCAGCAATTTCAAGAATTTCCAATATTCGACATTGTCAAAAGTATGCAACAAGTGTCAATGGTTGATTAAAACAAATGTTGTTCTGATGGTTGGGTGTGTAATATGAAGCTTTTGCCTGCTGAATTCGAGTTTCCATATTCGCTTTTCCGCAGTCTGCTTGCAGCGCCTTTCTCAGTCCAAATGCGACGCTGCTCTCGTAGAGGGTTTGATATGCAGCAATGGTCTGTCAAGATATCAGAAGACTCTATTAATGAAATCCTGACATTAATTTCCTTCAGATTGCCCGACAGTCTGTATAACTTTCAGCCAGTCTGTCTCGCCAATTTGTGACCGATATCATCATTATTAGAGTGCCTTACCCTAATAATCTTGGAAATGTGGCATCCTTGGTATGCGGCTAAAAATTACGAGATAAGATTCATGTAATAGAGATAATGATCAGAGAACTCGACTGGTATCTCTATCGACATGCAACCGATAAATGGCAAACAGCAAGCAGGTAAAAAGCCTTTGGAAATCGAGGTTTTTATCCTACCATTCGAAGCTCATCGCGCACTCGCAGGAGCAAGACGCCCCTCTCGGCACAATTCACGGTCACTTGACGGATGATCTCATCAAAGCACTGCATCATTCAAAATGCTAAGCTGATGATATATCTATCAAAATAGGAGATCGTACTAGTTTATATATCTCACGGTTCAAGTTTTTTAAAAGATTGCCATTTTCCCACATTGTCAGATATCCACAATACTGAAAACATCGGTGATTTTATCAGGTAAGGCAATAGATAACCAGTTCCGTATCCCCAAAAGCCGCTTTAACTAGAGATGGATTCATCGAGTTGAACGAAAACCTGGGCATACAGCTCTTCCCGGATAGGACATATCCCTGTCTCACGAGCCTGCCTCCTTTGCAACTCCTGGTCCAGCTTCTCCTGAGAGCATCATTGCATTATACTACGTAAGTCTACAATACAGGAAACAAAAGTATGAATCTGGAACGAATAGTTGATCAAGTCCTGGGAGAACATGAATCGAGTCCTTCTTTGCCTTGCCTGAAGGTTCACCACATCAAGCCTTGTTGCAGGCGAGCTAGAGACATGTTGGATATACTTGGCACCTTCATCCGACCATATCCTATCAATTTGCGTAACAGCCATGTTACTTTGTATCAAAAAAACAAGTTTTTTCGTCTCCAACATCTAAATGCATATCTTGGCAAGAGACTGTAGCAACATATACCTTGGTGGGAGAAGAGAATCTAGCACATCTTCCGTTTGCAGTACGTTGGGCTTCTGCTGCTCTGTGCCAGCTTTCTTGCCCTGGCCATGTCAACAAACATCACCATATCCCACGCATTTGAACAATATATATACATATATACAGAGCTAATTATGCATTGATCGCAACGAGTTTCATCAGCACAGAATGCGCAAACATTTGCGATTCGTTGTCCGATCTCCGTGCACGCGATAGTGTGTGCGGAAATGCTTCGGATCCCATGGATTTTCTGCCATGCCTTTCGCTACACAATCTGCAGGCCTCACCAACTCCGCCTGCTCTCCGATGGGCATCGATCAGCGCACGATGCAGAGAGGCATGATGCTATGGATTTGCGCAAGCACACACGAAAAGAATCACTGGATGCAAGAGAAATGTGCACCCGAGAGAGGAAGCGATGGTGGCATACAGCTTTGGATTTGTCCTTGGCCGGCGGGAGGGGGGCGGAGTCCTTGGTGGTGATGATGCTGGGGTTGTTGTACTTGACGAGGGAAGGCCACGCCGCGCGAGCATCGTCCGGCTTTAGGGTTTGTTGCTGCTCTGCGCTTGCAGCAGACTCCCCCATCGCGGGCTAGGGTTTGGGGATTGCTCTTTCCTTCTTGTTCTTGCTGTTGTCGTCGTCGTTCCTGGATCGGTGTTCTGGGAATGCCAAACAGCGGAATCGAGGGAGAAGAGATGAAAATGGCGGCGGATCGAAGGAGGAAGGAAGCAGATGCAGAATCAGATGCAGAAGCGGAAGCGGAAGCAGAAGCAGAAGCAGAGGCAGAATCGAAGGCGCAGAAGCGATGGCGCACAAGGAAAACGGCCCGCGACCTTTCGAAAATAGAACTTCGTTTTTCTGCGAATTTCTCTCGTCTTTCTTTCTTTCGTTCTTTCGTTCTTTCTTTCGTTCTTTTCTGGGCACGAAAGAAATCAAGAAATGAGATCGCTTCTCTCTCCCTCTCTCTCTCTCTCCTCCGCAGTCGAGGAGCATGAGCCTTCTTTCGCCATCGCCGCCGCTGTCTGTGTCGGGGCGCGGGCAGCCTCGTCTCTCGCCCAAGCGCTTCTTCTCCCATGGCGTTGCGGAGCAGGAACAGGAGGAGAAGGAGGAGGAAGTGCTACAAGAAGGAGAAGAAGAGGAGGTGGAGGAGGAGGAGGAGGAGGAGGAGGAGGAGGAAGAAGAGGAGCTCCTCCGCAGACGACGTGATGGATCTCTCGCACCTCGCTCCGTTTCCGGGAGGCCTGCGGATGTCGCCGACCTTCGCATCACCATCGCCCCAGGGAACCGGGGAAGCAGAAGCGGAGCTCGGTTTCGTGGCCGAGCACTGCAGCGGCGGAGCAGGAGCGGGGGAGATTCCGCCCCAGCTCGCGCAGGTGATGATGATGATGTCCATCTCTTCTTCAAGAAATGCAGGGGAGAGGAGGAGGAAGATCGAGGCCCCCCCTTCTTCCACTACATCTCTGCGCTGCAGATCTGCAACAAGACCAGATCTGCAGCTATGGCGATCAAGGTGCGAGATCAGATGCTTCAGCAAGGGGCACAGCTGAAGGGATTCCAGGGGGATCACGTCCCCCGCATCGATTGCATCTCTGCGCCGCGGATCCACAGCAAGACCAGATGTGCAGCTATGGCGATGAAGGTGCAAGATCAGATGCTTCAGCAAGGGGCACAAGCGAAGGGATTCCTGGGGGGGGATCCAGACACCGGCTTCGTCGATTACATCTCTGCGCTGCGCATCTGCAACAAGACCAGATCTGCATCGATGGCGATCGAGGTGCGAGATCAGATGCTTCGGCAAGGGGCACAACTGAAGGGATTCCTGGGGGATTATGTGGTCCTAACCCTAGCCAGATGCGGAGCTGCCGAGGAAGCATGGCGCACAGCATGCCGTCTCCCATCTCGCACCGTCTTCTCCATGACGGCGATCATCTCCGCATTCTCGGAGCTCGGGCGAGATCGAGATGCCCTCGAGATCCATCGCATCATGCAGCTCGAGGGCATCGACCCCGACAGATTCACCTTTGTGGCCCTCCTCAAGGCATGCGGGCGAATCAAGGACTTTGCCAAAGGTGCGGATTTGCACGAAGATGCTCGCCGGATGGGCTTGGCATCGGATGCTTTCATCGGGAACACGCTCGTGAGCATGTATGGGAAGTGCGGAGCCATTGCCGAAGCGGAGAATGTGTTTGTTTCTATGGCTTGTCGGGATGTAGTGGCCTGGACTGCGATGCTATCGGCATATGTAGAGCAGGGCCGAGGAGACATGGCTCTACGATTGTTCCGGCAGATGCAAGAGGAAGGCCCCAGCCCGAACCAGCTCACTTGCATAACTGTTTTGCAAGCTTGTGTCCTTCTCGCAGAAGAGGAAGAAGTGTTAGCTGGGGCAATAGAAAGAGGAGGAGGGCCCATGGAGCTTGTGCCTTTGGAAATCGGCTGTGCTATCCATGCTTATGCTCGAAAGAATGGCATCGCAGCTCATGTTTTGTTTCACTCCGCGCTCGTAAATATGTACGCCAAATGTGGTTCCATAGAGCGAGCGGAAGATGCCTTTGGTTTTCCATCTCAGACGAATATCGTGTGCTGGAATGCGATGATATCGGCTTATGTCGACCAGAACAAGGGGGACAAGGCCTTGCTTTTATACCGGAAAATGCGAGAATCTGGCATTCCTTCAGACCACTTAACAGTTTTGTTTGCTCTCCAAGCATGCGCTGCACTTGCGGAAATGGAAAGATCTACGCTTGCTAATGGCAAACGCTCGAAGCTCACATCACTGACCACCGCGAAAGCCCTGCATCTTGATGCCTGCCTCGATGACTCCGTATCATATCCATTTGTTGGCACTACTCTTGTGAATTTGTATGGTAAGTGTGGGGCCATCGAAGAAGCCGAGGATGTGTTCAGTTCGCTGTACCCATGCGATGCTGTGGCATGGACAGCGATGTTCTCGGTTTACATCGAACAAGGCAAAGGAGAAAAAGCCCTGGAATTTTATAAAAGAATGAAAGAACAGCAGCAGGTGACGCTAGACGATGTCACGCTTACACATTCCTGGACTGCAATTCTTTCAGGCTTCATAGAGCAGGGTCATGCGGACGAATCTTTAGAGATGTATCAAGAAATCCGAGGAGAAGATGTGCCTCTTGACGGTGTGGCACTTAACTGTGTGCTTCAAGCTTGTGGGCACACAGGGTGCTTGGAGCTATGCTCTCAAGTTCATTTCGCCGTAGTTTGTGCTGGCTATGATCATATGCACTCAACAGCAGCCTCCCTAATCCATGCATATGCAGGCTGTGGAAGCATGAAAGATGCGCAAATTGTCTTTGATGGGATATCAGAGCCAGGCATTGTGTCCTGGACTGCATGCAGCAGCGGTCATGCTGGAGAAGGAAATGCGACAGCTTGTTCAGATACGTTTGAGATGGCGATTCGAGCAGGTTCGATGCCCGATGAAGTCAGTTTTTCTACAGTTTTATCAGCTTGCTGCCACGAAGGTCTTGTTGTGAAAGGCCTGGAATATCTTCAAGCCATGAGCAGAGATTATCACATCAGGCCTGATATAAAACACTACAGCATCGTATTGGATCTTCTAGGGCGTGCAGGGAACTTTGAGCTGATAGAGACCATGCTTGGCAACTTGCCTGTGCAAGCTGACATAGCCCTTTGGGTGTGCTTGCTAGGTGCATGTCGACATCATGGCAATGTAAAGCTGGGGGAAAGAGCATTTGATCAAGCCGTGCGTCTACAGCCCAAGCACGCAGCTGCTTACATTCTTATGTCCAATATTTATGCTGAGGCTGGATTGCAAGATCATGCGGCAGAGGTAGAAGCCTCAGGACGGAAAGCAGGCGCAGTAGTGGAAAGTTGGGATTTTGATTGGGGTGAATGAGGTAGGCATACTGTACCCTGCTTTTGATCTTGAGAGTCTTCGATGTGCATGCAACTGAGGCACAGGTGTAATGGTAGCTTCTACTTCTGTAAGCACTTAAGCCAAGCATCATCCACAGGATCAAGACTTGGGCTTTCGGGGGGATTGAGATGGTTGCAATTGCGATGCTTCATATTGCTCATACTGAGGAAACATGGGATATAACAGTTGACCATACATTATTTGTCAGCTTTATCAGCTATAACCCTGCCAGATTTTTGTACACTTGGGTTCCAACTTCCATGCTGTGGCTGATGCTCAAAATCCTCGAGACTTGGGCATGCCACTGAGACAGAATTATAACGGTGGCTTCTACTCCTGTAAGCAGTTAAGCAAAACATCCACAGCATCAAGACTCGGGCTTTCGGGCATTGAGATGGTTGCAATCGTGATGCTTCATATTGCTCATCCTGAGGAAACATGCTACAAACAGTTGGTCATACATGAGTTTTTCAGCTTCGTCAGCTAACCCTGCTAGATTTCTTTGCACTCTTGGGTTCCAAACTTTCCATGCTGTGGCTGATGCTCAAAATCTCAACTCTGCCAAATGTTTTCTGCACATACTAATTCCACAAACTTTCAAAGACAGTGCAGTTCCCTAGTTTCTGCAGGAAACCTGATGCATCTTTCTGTTGATGTGAACTTAACAATAGCCTTCCAAATCTGGTTCGATCACTTGAAGAACTGCATATTTTGTATTTGATGTGACATAATCTAACTGAACAGTCGAGATTTTTTATAGATCATATCAAAGCCAACTTCGACAATTGTTACACTATGATTCCTGAGAAATAAATTGAATGATTGATGTAAAGAACATGCAAATGGTATCACGTGGGTTGCTCCTGTCAAAATCAGTTCCTCAAATAAAACATTTCCAGTGATTTGTATAGACAATGCCCAACACAAACTGCTGCAAACGATATTCATTTGGGCTCGGTAAGAATGTATACAATGGTCCTAGTTTGTCATTTGTGGCCTTAAGAAGCAGATACATTGAATGCTTCAAATATTGAGGTACAATCCAGCGCACAGAAACAGTACACAAGACGATCGTCAATCCTCAATTTCATGGATACAGGAAACATGGCAAAACTATGTCAGTCATCTGCAATTTCTGCAAAAACACATGGTACACCAGAAGAGAAAGATGAAACATTTGTTGGAGTTATACACAGAATATGGAGTACTCTCTTTATCGCTATTGGTGTAACAGGAAGCACCCATTTATCTATCATCAGTTTCACATGAACAGAAAAACATCCCCCAGTTGAAGTATGATTGATTCAATCATGGTGGTGGTGTTCAGAAACCACACGGCTCTACGTCACTGTACATAGATATTGCGCGATTTTTTACAAAAGCCAGATCTAATCTAATCGAGTCTAATCCTCCTCCGAGAGATCCCCTTCTTCCTCAACAAGTTGAAATGCATCCACTTCCGCAAAATGACATGTCTGCTCTGACACAAAGTCCTCGGGAAGCCATTTGGGCATGTTAGGGAGTGACCTCCTCCGCATCTTTCTCGAGACAGCCACCTGCAATAAGGTTTACAGATCACGGGTAATGAAAATCCTGCGATTTCGACCCTTTTAACACGAGATGTGTAATATGGAAACGATTGATCGACGTCACAAACGCAGCTTAAAATCACCTCCATACTAGCGTCGTCTCCATCAAAGTTCATAGCAGAAAATCCCCTCTTGACATGACTTCTATTGTTCCAGCCATCATCTGTTCCTCTTCTGTGCATCAAGATTCAAGATTCAAGATCCTATGAGTTTGTCTTCCAACGACTCCAATAATGCGTCAGCTGCGTGCTTTTCCAACACTCTTGCTTGCTTGCTTGCGGAATGAGGAGGGCAAAAGATAGAAGACATTATATACCTGTCTCTACGATGGCACTGAGGAGGGCAGCTCATGCTGGCATGCGAAGCGGGCTTCCTCCGGCTGTAAGTGACAAAGGGAGAAGCCTGTTTCTCGGGAACCTTAGCATGAGGGGTAGAAACACAGGCGTCCATCTCCATCGCCATGTCGGTTGAAGCTGTTCAACCAAACAGGGACAAGCTTTAGCAGAAAATCTTTGCGGAAGGTGTGGATTCATCGGAAACCGAGAAGGAGGAAGCGGATTTGCACCCTGGAGCGCATCGTCATCGGAAGGGGGAGAAGGCAGGCGACGGACTTCCACTTCCGAGGAGCACAGGCTAGTTGCTGCGGCGGCGGCGATGGCGGGTTGCTGCGCTTGGTTTGACAGGTCTGAGAGGGGCGGTCGAGCACGGCGGCGATGCATACTCGCAGCGATGGCGGGGCTGTTCAGACGGATCGGATCGTCGTCGTCTTCTTCTCTGCGATCAGACCACGAAGAAGAAGAAGAAGAAGAAGACGAAGAAGAAGAAGAAGAAGAAGAAGAGCGATGAAATTCTCTGAGCGCGCGGGAAGTTTGTATTTCGTATGTATGTACGCACGTATGTACGTATTTCCTATGTACGTACGTACGTATGTACGTACGTATGCATGCATGCATGCATGTATGTATGGATGTATGTGTGCGTGTATATGTGTGTATGTGTGCGTATGTATGTATGCGTGCATATGTGTGTGTGTGCATGTGTCTGTATGTATGTGTGTATGATGAATCTGCATGTATGAATGGATTTATACATGCATGTGTGCATGTCTTGCAGCAGCAAGCTACGCATTGGAACGCATTTGCACTTTGCTCGGAATTGCGACTTGCAGGCTCCGAACAGTTGTGCTTCGAATACGGAGCCGTGTACACGAACTATACCCGAACTGTGTCTCAACTCGAACTCTGATTTCACACAAGGCAACTATTATTGTCACGACTGAAAGCTGATCGACAACAATAGACTCGGATGACACGAATGCAATAAGAAGAAAACTAGTAAAAAACAAGAATACAAGATATGTATCACTAGGAGACTTGGAGTATAAGGCGTCCAAGGCTAATGTTGAACGAAAATGGTTAAATATTGAGCTCATGTATGCTGGACATGTGACTATTTATCAATTGAAATAAGATAATCTAATGGATAAAATTTGAGCCTATATAACTATAAATAACACGCTCAAATATAATATATAAACCATTTTGGTATTGGTACTCAGGATAGTTATAAGCATGAGCATAATTGATCAGAACAGTCACATCATAGACCTCATGGTCAATTAGTTACGCTCATGGTTTACGGAAACGAAATCCATGAGGATGTCATCAAATATGAAGTGGAGAATTTCCTCATACCAAATGCGAGATGCTCGCAATGCACAACTGAGCAGTTCATCGAAGCATCTTCTTCCCAAAATTGAGCAAAAGCAAGAAGGCAACCACACTTGCCAAGCGTCCAACAATTGTTGGATCGAGGAAAGGCAGCTACTAGTGTCTTGGTCTCCAACAACTGCCGAATCAAGCGCGGAAACGATAATAATGTCCAAATTGCCAGATCGAGCGGGAAACGATATGTCAGACTGGCAAATCGAGCAAGGGAGACAGACAGATACACTGCCTCAGATGTCGAAAGCATCGCAGTTTCCGATTCGGCCTTATGCAGCGACGCCCCCGACGAGGATACGATGTTCGAAGTTCTCTGTCGCGATCGTATGCATGCCAGTTGTCACAACCTTACTGGCCCTTCTATTGGCATAGCTAAGGTGCTTACAGACATTTAGACCCACCACGACCTTCTGTTCATCGCCCGGGTGCAACCTGCGGATGCGCTCGAAGCCCACAAGCTGCTTCCTCGGAGCACCTCGGGCGACGGCCTCGCCCGGAGGATTCCAGAGCAGCATCACCACGTGATCTCCGCTCATCTCACCGATGTTCCGAACGTTGATTTCCATGGCGAAATCGAGCTCGCCGCATTTCAGATCATCGACATACAACTCTGCGGCTGCAACAATCGCAGTAGAAGGAAGACAAATCTATTATGTATGTACTCAAGTGTTTGAGAACATAAATCTGTATATTTGTACATATCTATCTATCTATCTATCTCTCTCTCCCTCTCTCTCTCTCTATATATATATATATGCATGACATGCATTCATACTTATAGGTAGTAAGGGAATGATAGCATGGCTGCAACAATTGCAGTAGAAGGAAGACAAATCTATTATGTATGTACTCAAGTGTTTGAGAACATAAATCTGTATATTTGTACATATCT
>JBBBWG010002559.1:57510-69425 GCA_037176905.1 Azolla pinnata
ATCTATCTATCTATCTATCTCTCTCTCTCTCTCTCTCTATATATATATATATATGCATGACATGCATTCATACTTATAGGTAGTAAGGGGATGATAGCATGTCAATGATCATAGGATTCCAAACACATGATTGATCTACACAAGCATTGCCCTAGTTCCAGCTTCATGCTTAGGAATCCTACCATCTCCTGATGAAACATATGATTTGATCTACACAAGGTGTGTGTGTGTGTGGTGTGTGTCAGTTGGCTGAACTGCTGGGTCCAGCTTAATTCTTAGAAATAACTACCATCTCCCGATGAAATATGTGATTGATCTACACAAGGTGTGCTGGTTAGTTAGGTGGACTCCTGCCAGTTCCAGCTCAAATTCCTAGAAATACCATCTCCTGATGTGTTGATTGATGAATAGCAGTTACCAGTATGGGAAGCGAGCTCGGACGACTGTTGCGTCGATAGCGCGATGCGGGAAGGTGTCGAGGAGCCGATGGAGTGCGAGAAGGAGGTGTAGCTGAGACCATTGCCGAACGCAAAGACAGTGTCCCCGGTGTAGAAGCGATATGTCCTCCCTGGGTATCCCCTGCTCGCATCGGGCCTCATGTGCATATCTGTCATGGGCATCTTCTTGGTGTAGCTCTCTGGATACCAGCTCATGGGCAATCTTCCAGCTTCAGTTTTGAAGTAGTACATGTACAATCCAACAGATCATCCAGAGCACTAATTCTGTCAATTGACTGGGGTAAGGATAAACCATGCTCCATGTGAGCATTGTGAGGATGCCATGAGTTCATCACAACTGCAACTAACACATGCAAGGTAGATAGATAGATCCTCAAGACTGGATGGAGGAGATGAGTGTGAGAGATGGGCACACCTGGATTGTGATCTCCATAGATGATTTCAGCCAGAGCTTGGCCACCAGCTTCTCCAGGGTAACCTGCCCAGATAATGCTAGAGATCTGGGGTAGATCCTTGGCAAACCCAATATCCACAGGGCCACCAGACATGATGACAAGAACAATATTGGAGCGGTGAGCGCCGGCGCTGGCAACTACCCTCAGAATCAAGTCCTTCTGTCTCCCTGGTAAGCTCAAGCTCACCCTGTCGAAAGCCTCCTTCTCCTGGCTCTGGTCCAAGCCCATGATCAGCACCACAGCATCCACCTCCATAGCTGCCTTCACTGCCTTCTCTTCCTCCTCCATGTTCGCAGGATTGCACGAAACATCGACGCACCCTGGCGCATAAACTACTGCCGCGCCATATGCGCTCAGGCCTTGCAGTGGTGTTACAAACTCGCACGGTATTCCTGCGAAGGAATTCCAGTGAAACCCACATGAATTCCAGTGAGAGCTCTAAACTTACATGATTGCAGAGAACAAGCAGATCTAGCCATGGAGCATCGGTGGCAAAATGGCACAAAAACACCCGATTTTGCCCGACCTAACTTCGGCTGCGGGGAATACTTCTTATCGGCGCATCTTACCCACTGGCATGTTCTCTCTTACCGGCATAATTTCCCAGCATGGTAGAGCTAGCCTTGGCATTGGGCCCGATGATGGCAAGCCGTCGGATGTTGTTGCGAGAGAATGGAAGGCCGGTTCGGCCACCATGACCACGATCATTCTTCAGAAGCACGATACCTTGCCTTGCAGCTTGCAGTGCAAGATCCCTGTGATCTTTGGTGCAGACATCAGCAGGGCCCAGCATCCCAAAGTGTTTCTGCGAGGTCGGGTTTCCGTCGAAGTAGCCTAGTCTCATCAGAACTGTGTATGATTCTGCTAGTGCTTCATCCACTTTGCTTTCAGCAATCTTGCCCTCTGCTACGGCTTTCACGGTGTGGTTTGCAAGGAACACCCCACAGTTCACATTGACCCCTATTCAGCCAGAAAACATGTAGAGACATTCACTGTCTCAGACCAATGCCACTTCATGCTCCTGCTCCGTGTCGTAGCCGAGGAAAATCAATCATCTTTACCTGCTAGAAGAGCACCTGCTGCAGCCTCTTCAGGCGTCCTTGTATAATGAGCATTATCATAGGCTACCTCGATTGCATCGCAGTCGGAAACTATATACCTGATTCCATCCAGCAAACCGAGATAAGTTCCTCGTGATCTTCTTCAGAACACGCTCAGACAGGCCTTCCACAAGGACTGCAGCACGAAATTGTTCCACATTTCGGTGCCAAAGATCATATTTGATCTGAGACATTCAACATCAGAGGATTTTTTTCATGCTTCAGCTTACTTACTTACTTACCCCTTGAAGCCCCACTTCCCTCTCACGGTTCCAGCCAGAAAATTCCTGTTTTCACAAGGCGGAACTCCATTCACACGATTATACGAGCACATGACGCAGGCTGCATTACCTTCCATGACACAGCTCTCAAAGGGAGGCTGGAATGTGTCAGCAAGGTCTTGTTGTGTAACCTACAGAAAAAAAAAACATGGTCTTAAAGCTCTCTCTTTGTCTTTCAATCTTTGTACTTATGATGATTGGGCACACATCCCACTGATTTATCTTTTGTCTCATGGGCCAAGTTTGATCTTAGAAGACTTTAACTATCTTTCTTTCTTTCTTCACAGACATTCCAGCTTGTATACTTACTTGTCTTTCTATCATATATATCACAGCTTGGGTTGTGCCAAGCAAAAGACCATTTTTTTTAGACAAATGGGGAACCCACTTTCATCAGTACATGCTACACCCTAAACCCTAAACCCTAATCAAAACTACATGGAAACGGATGCTTTGGACCAAATTAGTACCTTAGCATCGAAGTCGAACCTTGTGATACCATTCCAGTTCTCGAGGTCGTATGCGGTGAAATGCTTGCAACAAGCAGCAACTTTGAGGTCATGCTCACGATCGTCATGATCCACATCTTGCATGCCCCTCACGAAATTGATCGCGTACCGGCTTGTAAGCAGTGGATCCTCACCAGGTGTCTCTTGTCCCCGGCCCCACCTCGGATCCCGGAAAATGTTAATGTTGGGGCTCCAGTAGGTCAACCCAGCAAGCCCTCGATTGTGCATTGCCCTAGCTTCGGTAGATACCACCTGTGTGTAGATTCCCAGATTACTTAGATTCTTCGATAACCATTGCCATGCATGATGCAACTCGGATCCTTTATTACCATTGCCTCATGCAATTGCCTAGATTCTTCACCACCATTGCATCAGACAATCACCTAGATTCTTCGACACCTTAGATTCTACATCCTAGCTCACACTTGCATAGATTCTCCATCTCACATGATCTCTTATATTCTTCATTAGCTATGGTTATGAAGCCATAATGGCGTAGATTCCTCATCACCATTGCCTCACAGAATTACTTCATCACCACTAGCTGTGTCTCACACACAATTTCTTAGATTCTTCAAAATCCTCATACAATTGGGCACATTCTTCAATACCTCATCACCACTGCCTAACTTAAGATTCTTTAGACTTCCAATCGCCATTATCCTTATACAGTAGCCGTTGTCCCATCACAGAATTACCTTATATACTTCATCACCGTTGCCTCGCACAATTTCTTAGATTCTTCAAAATCCTCATCTCCATTTTTTCCTCATACAATTTGAGGTACATTCTTCGATACCTGATCACCATCGCCTAACTTAAGCTTTCTTTAGGCTTCCCATCACCATTATCCTTATCCAGTAGCACACATTCTTCAGTAAGCTTATCATCATTTTGCTAGTACAGTAGCTTAGATTCTTCGATAGCCTCATCGCCATCGTACATTATCGCAGAGAACGAAACGTTTCCTTTGTTTTGCTGGCGGTTGTCTTACTGAGAACCTGCGAGGGGTAGCAGCGAGAGAGGAAAGGGGGAAGACGTACCTGACCGATGGCCTTCCAGAGGGAGGTGTTGAAGGAGGCAGCAGAGAGGATGACTTGAGGGAAGCTAACAGCAGCGGGGATACTGCTCTCGGAGCCGTCAGAGGAGCTGAAGCTGACGCCGGGCCCCGTGTTGGAGACGCCATGGAGGCCTTCGTTCCACCACTGGTAAGGAGGAATTCCAAGGCGGGGGACCCCCGCAGAGGAGCTTATGAGCTGGGCCACTTTCTCCTCCAAGCTCAGCCTGGCGACCAGGTCCGCGGCTCTCTGGGGCGCAGGCAAAGCTCGGTTGCAGAAGCCGTAGGCGGAACTGGAGCCGCCATGGCCGTCGCCGCTTCCGCAGGCTGGGTACTGCAATGCAGCTGCATTGGTGGCAAGGATGGGGTGAAGGTTCCGCCACAAGGACGATGGCGACGAAGGAGGAGCAGGAGGCCGCCATGTGAGGAGGAGGAGGAGGAGGAGGAGGAGAGCAACAGAAGAGAAGGAGAAGGAGAAGGCCATGGCGAGCTTCGAGCTGCAGTCTGAGCTAAAACCCGCTCAAGTGAAGATGGAGAAGAAGAAGACAAGTTCTTCTTTGCTTCTTCATCTACATACAAAATACGGATACGGATACGGATACGGATACAGATACGGATACGGATACAGATATAGATACGGATACAGATGCAGATAGATACAGATATATGCAGATGCAGATGGACATACATAGACAGATCTTTAGCTACATGTATAGATGCAAATATTAGGTGGAGATACAAATACAAATACAGATGCGAAATATAGGTGGAGACACCGATACAGATGAACATACAGATCTATACAAAATATAGATGGACATATAGATGTATAGAGATAACCGATAGACATACAGATATATACAGATACATATGGATATATAGATATCTATATGGATATAGATGGATATACAGATACATATGGACATGTAGATATCTATACAGATATAGATGGATATACAGATATATATGTACATATATATATAAATACATATGGACATACAGATATCTATACAGATATAGATGGATATACAGATACATATAGATACATATGGATATGTACAAATACAAATGGGCATATAGATCTATACATATATATACACATACATATGGACATACAGATATATACTAATACAGTGTATGTCCAATTACAAATGGACATACAAATATATATACAAATATATACAAATACAAATGGATATACAGATCTATACAGATATAGATGGACATATAGATATATATACATATACAGATGGACATATAGATAGATACAGATATATATATATGGACATACAATTATACAAACATAGATACGGATGGACATACAAATATAAACAGACATACACAGATATGATCTGCAGACCAGGTATTCGGCACCGATCGGGAACTATAGAATTGAGAGGTGACTGTAGAGAGTCGAGTGACTGGTAACTAGCTGTAGGCGTTCGATAGGCACATGACTTTTCGGGCACCACGAGTAGCATTATTCCATGTTCCCGATGACAGACTTTGATGCAAGCTTCGAACTTGCAACAGAAGGTGCAGATGCCCCGGAATGAAGCCAAAACTTCTGGAGACGAGTAGAAGTTCTTGTGATCGATGATGGCCATAACGAGGCCGAGTTGTCTAGGAGTCTGGAGACATAGGAAGCTTCGAGAGGTCTTGTAAAGACCGGGGTTTCAATGATGACCATATCAATATTGCAGATGATGGTGATGACAATCCAAGGAAACCTTCTTTCTGTATTCGCTTAGTCATTGTACAGTAAAATTCTCGCTATCGGTTAGAGAAAGAAAAGACCGACAAATATACGCTTAGTGATTGCACAGTAAAATCCTCAATTGATTTCAAAACCTTGGTGGTTCCACCTTGACACACATATTCTGGAGCCGATATATCCACGTGTGTAAAGAATCAACGAGTCAAAGCGGGCATGCTGGTGTGAAAAGGGGGAAAGGAAAAAGAGTTCTGCTTGGGACAGCAGCTGATCGATGCCAACGTACGTTATCATCAACTTAATTCATAACGACTTCGTTGTTACATTCGATCCGCATGCCAATCACATTAGCTTCCCCTTTTATGGTTGTCTTTTGAATGGGCATGTTGCGTCGTTGTTCAGGCGCTCATCAGGCTAACTCATCGTGTTGAATAGAAGGGCAAATAGGTCTGGAGTGTATATACGGAGAGAGCAAACAGCCCACAGATAGATAGACAGACAGACAGACAGACAGACAGACAGATAGTAGTGTTGTTAAAAGAACGCGTGTTTTGTATGAACAAAATACGTTTTGGAATATACTCGGATGTCTTCTACATGAATTTAACGTTCTGCAACCGTCATTATTCAAAAAATAATAATTATGATAAACATATACATCGAGTAGTGAACAAAGAAACTGTCATATTGGCTACAAAATGTATATGTAAACACAAACCTGGTTTAGGGTTACAATGAACACAACCAATCAAATCAACATCTTGGTGTATCATTTAAGTTATAGGTGGTGGAAATAGAAAATTTGGCAGTAATTCCCTCCTCCTCATTAACTAGAGTAGTATACATGCTATCATTTGGCTATTTCTGTACAAAAGCCAAGGGCCTCACTTGATGTAGTCCATTAGACAAATTTTTGTTTTTCGATTTTTACTATAGTCTACAACTAACCAAAGGATAATTCACTAAAAAAAAAAAAAACATTATCGGAGACCATGTTTTATTTGCCTAAAACATTGCAAAGGAGTCCACTGCTTCAAACACCATAAACATTTCATAGATTTTCGCAGGCGTTTCAGTGTGATCTAGTTTTTTTTTTTTCTTCAGAAGAAAAGTTCAGATACCAGCAAAAGTTTAGGGCTGTACATATTGGACTGAATAAGTCAAGCAAAACCTATCGATACAAAATGCATTTCGGTGGTTGACAAGAGAACGCATTGTTTATTCCCCATCAACGCCGCACGTCTGTTGCCTCAACGTGCTTGCTACCGAATAGATGCTTAGACGCATACTGTATGCAGTTTTGCTAAGCCCTTCTTTCTCAAGCTACCAATCCTACAACTTTCTGCCGGTGTCGTGCTCTTCTGAGCTTGCCTAACGTGATCTAGAATTTTGTTTAAGGCATTTTTCTTGGCAATTCTCCCTTTTTTTCTTTCTTTTCTTTCATTTTTCCTGTTTTTTTCTTGTTCTTTTCGGGGCGGAGGAGGAGTGACATGCGAACGTGTTAAGCGTCACGACTCATGCCCCCCCAACACACACACACACACACACACACACACACACACACTTCTCGATCGCAACGAGGACCAGACGCCGATCAGATGGCTCCACAAGAGGCCAGAGAAGAAGAAGAAGAAGCAGTGGAAGCAGACAAACACGAAACGGCGATCACATGTCTCGATGCTTTCTTGCATTTTTTTCTTTTAAAAGTTCTCCTTATCCTGCGCCTGCGACACGTTCGGCTCGAATCGGGCACGATCCGGGTGGCGGGGCACGTCTTCTTCGTCGTCGTCGTCGTCATCGTCATCATCGGAGGCTGTGCAAAGGCATCGATCGATCGAATCGATCGTGTGCAGAAAGAAAAAAAAGGAAAGAGTTGGAAACGGCGTTTATTCACATAAGACAGGAGACAGACAGACAGACAGATATATTAACGTCTTCTAAAGACCGGGGGAAAGACTTGGCCCATGAGACGTCGTCTGTGTTCTCTCGGCCGCGAGGAGAAGAAGAACAACGACAACGCTCGAGCCCGACCCGCCATTCTTCTGCTAATCTATCGGGACGCCATAAGCCGAGAGCTCCCAGGATCGAATCTGGCACTCTCGATCTACATACACACCTACATAGAATACATACATACAATACATACATACAATACATACCTAGATACACACCTAAATACACACCTAAATACACATCTAAATACACACCTAAATACATACCTGCATAGATGCATTCATGCATGCATACCCATGCAATGGGCGGCGGCGGCGGCGGCCATGTCCCGCGGAGGAGCGTGTATGTGCAGGAGCTGGCGGAGAGCGGCGCGGGAATTACGCGGGTTCCGGATGAGTACATCAGCCGGCCTCCGGCGGCGGCGGAGCCCGATTCGGAGGCCGATTCGGAGCCGCCGGCGGCGGCCTTAATGGCCTTCCCCGTGCTCGACATGCTCGCGTATCATCGGCACCATGCCTCAGCTGCCAATAATGGTGGTGGTGGTGGTGGTGGTGGTGGTGATGATGATGATGGTGATGGTGGGCATATTGGTGGTGATGGTGATGCTGATGGTGGGCATATTGGTGGTGATAATGCTGATGGTGATGCTGATGGTGGGCATATTGGTAGTGATGGTGATGGTGATGGTGATGGTGGGCATATTGGTGGTGATAATGCTGATGGTGGGCATATTGGTGGTGATGGTGATGCTGATGGTGGGCATATTGGTGGTGATGCTGATGCTGATGGTGGGCATATTGGTGGTGATAATGCTGATGGTGGGCATATTGGTGGTGGTGGTAATGCTAATGGTGGGCATAATATTGGTGGGCATATTGGTGGTGGTGATAATGCTGATGGTGGGCATAATATTGGTGGGCAGATTCACCACCAATATCATCAATATTGTCACCATGATGATCACCACCACCATGATCACCACCATTATGATCACCACCACCATGATGATCACCACCACCATGATGATCACCACCACCATGATGATCACCATCACCATGATCACCACCACCATGATCACCACCACCATGATCACCACCACCATGATCACCACCACCAACAACAACAACAACAACAACAACAACACCAACAACACCAACAACAACAAGTCCATGGTGGGCAGAAGAGGATCGGCGGACGCGATGAAGACGGCGGCGGGTTCACGGAGGCGCTGCGAGCCGCGTGCTCATCGTGGGGCGCGTTCCAGATGGTGAACCACGGGATCCCGGAGCGCGTGATCGGCGGCGTGCGGCGAGCGCAGCGGCGCTTCTTCGAGCTCCCCGCGGCCGACAAGCTCGCGTTCGCCAACGACGTGCCCTCGGGCTCCTACGACGGCTACGGGAGCCTCCTCGGGTCCGCGTCCGCGCGCCGCAATCCCCGCGACTGGCGCGACTACGTCTACCTCACCCTCCTCCCGCGCCCTTTGCGCCGCTGGCCCTCCTACCCCGACTACTTCCGGTACTTAATATATAGTGCATTGCTCTCTACTATATGCTTTGATTATATGTTTTGTGTACTATATGTTTTGTGTATATGTTTTGTATATGTTTTGTATATGTTTTGTATATGTTTGTATGTGTGTGTGTTTGTGTATATGTTTTGTGTATATGTTTTGTATATGTTTGTATGTGTGTGTGTGTGTTTGTGTGTGTTTGTGTGTGTTTGTATGACTTGTCTGCCTCCCGCTCGAATCGCCACAACAATCAGGGCGGGGGAGACACAACCCGCATTGGATCGGATTCCCATCCCTTCCGCGCGTTCTTCGATCCTGATCGATCCTCAATTTGCTCTCCCTTTGCTCGCCTTCGATCCTCACGATCGATCGTTTGCTTTTCCCTTTGCTCGCCCCCCTTTTCTTTGCCCGCATTCCGTAGTCGCGCATCGATCGCTCCGCTTCGATCGCCTTCGCTCGCACCGCGTTACGTTCCATCGATCGCATCGGCCCATCGGATGGACGGATTGCCCGCCTGCTTTTTCGGGTGCGACGTGCTCGCTCGGACGCTTTGATTGCATTCTTTTTGTGTGCGCGCGGGATCGAAATTCGAGTCGATAGCGGATGGGGATTTCGCCCGGCTAGAATTCAAGATTGGGCTTGATTTGGTGGCATTTGTGTGCCAGATGGCAATTTTCAGAATTAGATTCAATGGATGCATTGCGTTTGCTTGGCTTTTGGCTTGGCTTGATTGCATTTGATGTCATGTGGGCTGAATGAAGACTCCATGGATGGATGCTTAATTTGCTTGGCTTGACTTGCTTGCATTTGATGTCATGTGGATGGAATGAAGACTCCATCCATGCATGGATGGATGCATTGGCTTGGCTTGGCTTGGCTTGGCTTGGCTTGGCTTGGCTTGGTTTGACTTGACTTGGCTTGACTTGACTTGACTTGCTTGCATTTGATGTCCATGTGGATGGAATGAAGAGTCTCAATGGATGGAGAATGCTTGCTTTGCTTTGCTTTGCTTTGCTTGTGGAGATTCATCTGGAATGAAATGAATGAATCAAATGGAGAATCTAGATCTGGAGAGAGAATGAATGCTTTGGATTGATTGATTCGATCGATCGATCGATCGATGTCAGGGAGGCAGTGGAGGAGTTCAGCCGCGAGGCGGTGGGGGTGTGGAGGAAGCTCATGGCGGCGATCGCGGAGAGCCTCGGCGTAGATGCGAAGAGCCTCGTCGATGCCTTCGGGGAGCTCGACATGGGGATCGCGATGAACTACTACCCCGCGTGCCCCGAGCCTCGCCGGACCCTCGGCCTCTCGCCGCATTCGGACTCGGGCGGAATCACGATCCTCCTCCTCGACGACAATGTCCCGGGCCTTCAGGTGCGAACGCCCGGCTCCGGTGCTTGGCTCACCATCCAGCCCGTCCCCGGGGCCATCTTCATCAACCTCGGCGACCAGCTCGAGGTAAAGGTTAGGGGCCTCGATCGATCGATCGATCGATCGCTTTCTTTG
This sequence comes from Azolla pinnata, assembly GCA_037176905.1. Lineage (NCBI taxonomy): Eukaryota > Viridiplantae > Streptophyta > Polypodiopsida > Salviniales > Salviniaceae > Azolla > Azolla pinnata. Next base: position 68,054 of record JBBBWG010002559.1, read on the forward strand.
GGTTGGGATCGATCGCTTTCTTTGGGGTGGGATCGATCGATCGCTTTCTTTGGGTTGGGATCGATCGCTTTCTTCGGGTTGGGATCGATCGCTTTCTTTGGGTTGGGATCGATCACTTTCTTTGGGGTGGGATCGATCGATCGCTTTCTTCGGGTTGGGATCGATCACTTTCTTCGGGTTGGGATCGATCGCTTTCTTTGGGTTGGGATCGATCGCTTTCTTTGGGGTGGGATCGATCGATCGATTTCTTTGGGTTGGGATCGATCGATCGATCGCTTTCTTCGGGTTGGGATCGATCGATCGATCGCTTTCTTCGGGTTGGGATCGATCGATCGATCGCTTTCTTCGGTTGGGATCGATCGCTTTCTTTGGGTTGGGATTGATCGCTTTCTTCGGGTTGGGATCAATCGATCGATCGCTTTCTTCGGGTTGGGCTCGATCGATCGATCGCTTTCTTCGGGTTGGGATCGATAGATCGATCGCTTTCTTCGGTTGGGATCGATCGCTTTCTTTGGGTTGGGATCGATCATCCATCGATTGAGGATTAGGGTTGAAATCAATCCATTGTTAGGCCTTGATCGATCGACCGATCAATTCTTCGGGTCTGATCGATCAACTGATGGATTATTCGGGTCTGATCGATCAACCGATCGATTAATCGGGTCTGATCGATTCGTCGGGTTCGATCGATCGGTTATAAAGGGTCCAATCGATGATTAGGGTAGGATCGATCGATCGATTACGAGGCTTCGATCGATCGATCGATCATAAGGGTCGGATCGACGATTACAATGGATCGATTGTAAACGGTTTTTTGATCGAGCGATTGCAAGGGTTTCGATCGGGTTTTGACGATTCTCGCTCGCCCGCCTCCGGTTCCAGATCCTGAGCAATGGGGTGTACAAGAGCGTGGAGCACCGCGTGCTGGTGAACTCTGCGTCGCCGCGGCTCACGCTCGGATGCTTCATCAGCCCCAGCAACGACGCGGTGGTGGGGCCCCTCGCGGAGCTCGTTCCGCGGGGCCTCGTCCCTGTGTATGAGCCCATGAAGTACAGCGAATACAGGTCCATGATGCGCACCGCGGGCGTCAACGGGAAATCCTACCTCCGATCGAGAGCGATCGATGCTTCGGCTTCTGCAGATCTTGCGTCCGACGATCGAGGACCAGGAGATCGAGCGATCGAATCCGCTTCTGCTCCTGCGAATCCTGCCTCTGACGATCGAGCGATCGAATCCGCTTCTGCTCTTGCGAATCCTGCCTCTGACGATCGAGCGATCGAATCCGCTTCTGCTCCTGCGAATCCTGCCTCTGACGATCGAGCGATCGAATCCGCTTCTGCTCCTGCGAATCCTGCCTCTGACGATCGAGCGA
>JBBBWG010002559.1:69525-105955 GCA_037176905.1 Azolla pinnata
TCGAATCCGCTTCCGCTCCTGCGAATCCTGCCTTTGATCCACACCCACGACTAGATCGATCGATCGATCGATGCTTCCGCTTCCGCAGATCCTGCCTCCGATGATCGCGGCCGACACAAGATCGATCCGTCCATGCTGCATTCTGATCCTCGCCACAGGTCGCCACTGGGAGATCGGTCGATCGATCGATCGATTGCTGCAACCTGATCATCCATCTCTATCTCCATGTAGCTCACCCACCACGGGGAGAGACATCGATCGATCCATTGCTGAATTCTCATCCTCGCCATAGCTCACCCGCCAAATGATCGAGATCGAGATCGAGATCGAGATCGAGATCATGCCCACCCTGCATACATCCCTAGCCCTTTGTATTTCCAGCCCATCATCATTCATATGCATTATCCCTTGAGCCCTGTTCTAGGGTTTTTGGCTAGTCCTTTTTTTTTTCTTTTTTAGCCAGATTTGGCTGCTGAAAAATCACACAGCTTCCTTCCAATCCTTCCCTTCTGATTGATGAGCAGCATATAAAGAAGCACTTCATGCCATGTCTCTGCTGAGCTTTTGTAATTTTGTGGAACAAACCCTAAAACTGACCATTCTCTACTTCGCCCCCGCCGATTACAGGTTCTTTTTTCCCCTCGGGATCGATTCCCAGGCATTGCCGCAGCAATTTGCCACCAAAAAACCCTGATTCCCAGCCTGTCGTTTACACTCATCGAGCCTCGAATCACGACGATCGCACTTCTCACGCAGCATTTCGCAACGATTCAGAAAGACCAGGAAACATATGCACTGAAATGGTGTTACATCAAAATTCATTTTGTTCATACCACCATTATTAACCTAATAGTCATCATACCATGCTTCGCAAAGCTCGTCAATTGTCCCTGTGATCTTCTCAACCAGACAAAAGACCAAATCAAAGCACAAGAATGAAAATAAATACCCAAATGTCAGATTTCTTTTCTTATTGATGCCCAACCAGAGATCATTGTCATTTTGGTTTCCTCTTATCTACTACATCTATGAGCTAAAAACAAAAACAAAGGGAAAGAGGGGATGTCCAACTCAAATAAAAATGGTGACTTGTCTTCATGACACATGTTTCTGCCATCCCGCCACCACGTGCTCATGTGCTGCCTTGGTTTTCAGGAATGACTCCCTGGTGTGAAGGGCCTGTAATAAAACAAAAAAGCCAACAATCTCATTGATCATAATGCTTTGGCGAGCCCACTGGCAATCTCCTTTACATGAATCTTAACAAGTTATATATCAATCAAATCCAGGTCTAAGACATGTATAGTTAGCGCGAGTGAATTAATGATACAGTTTCTATTTTGGAACCCAAACAGTGCTTCTAGCAAAGTGCATTTGGGTGCCGCCTCTCCAGGCCGAAAGGAAGCTACTGTTTTGTTTCAAGAAAGACACACCGAGTACAAGAAACTCACCCAGCTATTTCAATCGTTTTGCCTTCCTATTTCAGCTTCATTTGGAGCTCAAAAGAATTGAAATGGCTGGTTAACAGCTTTATTTACTGAACTTAGTATTACCAAGCATTCCTTGCTATTAATGCAAGGATCCTCCTTTCTTGAGACAAAAGAAAACAGGGCTTGCTTTGTGCATGGAGCAGCACACAATCTACCTAGCAAAGCATCGATCGGGTTCAAGTCTAACACTTCGGCATTTTACAGAAGCTTTGCAGTCACCCATTCGAAATATGGTTCAAGAAGAAGCTAGTTCAAGTGATTACCTTAATGTATGCCTTCAAATATGTAAGATTTTCTGGAACAGACCATTTCTTGTAGTGCCCCAATGCAATTTCCAGATGGAACAACTTTGGCGCCAAACTCAGATCAGACGCCGAGATCTTCTCTCCGTTAATGAATGGACCCTGTAAATGTTTAGAATTGCGCACAAACATATATATGTAATTGTATATTTGTCCTTTGCCGGTGCACAATAAATATATGATCAGACTTCAGTTACTACAATCCTTGACAGTAAAGGAACGATGGACTTACATTCTCTTTCAAGTACTCGTCCAAAGCCGTAAGTTCAGCAACCAATGCCTCCTCAGAACCATCGGTACTATCCTTGCTCTTGAGGAACTTCACAAAACTCGGGAAAATCTTTGAGCCCCTGTCCGTGAAAAAAGAAAAACCAGGCCTCTTATCGCAGCTGGTACAAACAACTAACCGTCACCTCAAATAATCATCCCCCTTTTTAGTAGCATTATCTCTACACAAATGACAGATCTAATAACATCCTATCCTCCCTCAACGTGTTCCTCGACCCAAAACAATCACAGCCTGACATGCTACAGTAACCTACGGAATTTTTATATACACAAACTGCAAATATTCATTAGTTTTCATAGCAAATCATTGCAATATTTCAGCACAGAAACGCTTCTTCACGTGTATGATGCAACATTTCCAAAATAATCACAGCCTGACATTCGACACTAACCTATAGAAGTTTATATACACAAAATGCAAATATTCATTTATTTTCATAGCAAATCATTGCAATATTTCTGCACAGAAACGCTTCTTCACGTGTATGATGCAACATTCCGATACACTTATCGCCGGCATATGATCTGGTCATGTGATAGCGTCCATGGTTTCAATGCCTTCGGCCCTGATGGAACCACCTTTGTGTGCAATCAAAGACTTTTTCAAAGCAGCCACACAAGAACAAAATTAGTACATTTTCTTTGGCAACGATGGAGGTGTATGCGTACGTACACAGAAGCCTTTTCCGGGGGAGTGACAAGCGTGGGCTCAGGATACTTTTCTTCAAGGATCTGTGTAATAACATCCGAATCTGGAACCCATTTGCCTTCATGCTTTATCACTGGAACTTTTCCTTCAGGATTCACTTCCAAGAACCTTAAACACACAAGAAACAAGAGAGATGATTACTGCTTGCTAGCTCAGCTCGAGCTGCACTTAAGCTAGCTTGCAACACGCCATACAGTCCAACAGCTTCTGCTTTGATTCAAGTATCAGCATCGGAGAACTCTTTTGCATCAGAAGATTTCTACATATCTAAGTTCATGAACATTGCGAGCAGGAAGCACAGATTTGTACCAGTCGGGTTTGTTTGAAAGATCGACGTATTTTGCCGTGTAAGGGACGTTCTTCTCCTCTAGGGTCAAGAGGACTCGCTGAGAGAATGGGCCTACAGGGAGCAAACAAGAACCGGATTTGACTCGGCTTGTAGGATTGAAAGGGAAACGGAACAAAACCAGACAGATGAAGGAGACCTACAGTCGCCGAGCTTTTCAGGTTCTCCGGTAGCGGCTTTCACGAGGACCTCGACGGGCTGCGCCATATCTGGGAGGAGAGAGAACCTGTGCCGGGAATCGCCCAAAAGCATGAGCCTGGCCTATGCATGTGGCAAATGCAGGGAAGATGCATGCAGGAATGAATGGGTCATTGCACCAAGTGATGAATGGATCACCCTTACCAAGAGAAGCAGGAGACGATCGATCCACGACCGCTTGACTCTCTGTTCTGTGCCTCTCCCTGATTCCTCTGGTGAAGGAGAAGAGTTTAGAAGGGTTTGGGGGAGACACGAGAAAAGAGTGGGGGGGGAGAGCAGGGGGAAAGCAATAAAGAGGACCTCTCAGAGAGCAGAGCAGAGAGATTCAGATGGATTTGGACCCCTTGTTGGCCTTGTCAACAGTCACAGGAATTCGCCCACATTCTTCTCATGCACATCACCCATCTTTTCAACCCTGTTTTTTCCCCCCATCAATCTAACACTGATCCGAACGAAATGCTTGAAGATTTGATGCTGCTGTGTGCCCACCAGGGTTTGTTTCTCCCAAGTGGAGGATCTCTGTGCGTGACAAGGACAGAGATCTTGAGACACAGAAGAGGCGTTTTGCTTCCTCGTTCAAATGACATAACAAGCAGCGTCTGCAAATTTACATCTTCCACCACAATTTGACAGCTTCTGTTCGATACCCTCAGGCTTTGTTTCAGCAATTTGGGGAATGCAAGAAAACACCGCACTATTACACACAGATCGGTTTCCTTCGGAATCAAACAGATGAGCAAAAATCAAATTTGCCATAGTGATTCGAAACTCTCGACGATCAAAGTTGAACTGACGGAACCAGCAGCACAAATGTTAAAAATAACATTGGGATCTTGCAGCAAATATACAAGTTTATCATCATGACAATCGGAGGGATGAACCCAGCATCGAGGCAGCAGTTTCTCTTATTCAATTTTATGCACTTTTGCTCAAATTAGTTTCGTAATGAAACAGTTCATGAATCGTTCCATCTGATAGACAACTTAATAATCGAGAATATCTGAATACGCGCTGCTGCGCCTGCGATCATCAACCCAAGTACTCAAATTTTCAGATTCTACTCCAGGTAGGGCAGCATTGAGACCGCGAATCGTTGTTGCCTGCACGCATGAACATAATATTAGATGGTGCGATAAATATGCAATTTTTCTGATAGTTATCGAAATAGAACTTACTGCTTCTCCGTAAGCTTTGGACTCGGCCTATAATACTTCAAATAGCCATCCCATGGGACCTTTTTGATGCCTGCTCTTTTTGCAATCATATCACGGACTCTGAAACAGAATTAAGCACCGGCCATCTCAAGTCTCCAGCAAGCATATGATTCTTTTTGGAGTTAAATTTGAGTAAAAATGAAGTACCTTTCAGCAAACTCAATCGGTGTCTCAGATGGTTGCAACGTTTGTGGCTCCATATACCAAACATCACATACTACTGCCCATGACGTCATCAACTGCGCCAAATGCATCGTGAAAGATTGTCTGCATTGAAGTTAAAACTTATTTTCCATCATTGCCTCAAATCAGCAATTCCATAGGCCTCATGCAGAAAGGGTAAAAACAAATACAATGACTTACTTCTTGCTATTCCAAAAAGCATCAACAAATATTTTGTTGTACTTTATCGCAATCGGGCACACCGCACATCCCAATTCGAAGGCACCCTATAGTATCAGAAACTCTAGAATCAGAAAAGTGTCTTTTATTAGCAGATCCTCAGCTATTTCTGTCATGTGCCATGTGTCTGCAATGACTCACTCTTAATTTTCCCACAGAACTACAGTACATATGCATTCCTAGATGTATCTATATATAATCACTCATTCACTATTACTGAGGGATGAATCCAAAAACTGAAGTAGCAACTCATTCACTATTTACTGAGAGCGATGACTCTAAAAACTGGGAGACAGGCCCTCAGATAAATTCCAACCTCTAAAGAGCACATTCACAAAATTACCTTTTTGAACATCACAGTGTACGCGTTGTTCACACAAGTACCTTCTGGGAATATAAGCAATGGGTTTTTATCTGGGTCTTCGACGTGTTGCTTTATTCTGCATGAAGCCTTGATATACTCAGAATATGAAAGCAACACAGGTAGAAACATTTAACAGTGAACCCCTCAATACACACTTCTTTGCTACTATTTCACGGTCTTTCGCCTCTGTTCTATTGAACCATATGCACCCAAGAGATTCTAGAATTGTTGTCTGCAACAAACCTGGATGTGCGTTTAGACGTCAAGTTCCTGATCAGCAGACATGGAGTGAAGGCGTGTTTAATACAGAGATCAAATGGAGATGCTAGACTCACCAACCCAGCCTGGATGTTTTTGCATTATAACGGCAAAAGCAGTCATCTGCTCAAGGATAATAAAATCAATCATGGATGTGTGATTGGCAACAAATACCTGTAACAAATATTGTGTATGGTTAATTTTTGCATCACTGACTAGAAATAAGAGAAATATTTATAATATGATGCTCCCACTTGCTTTGGTCGCCTGCTTGGTCGGGGTCCATGATACTTGACCACACCAGTCCAAGATGCCACAAAGACGCCACATATAAATTCCACCAGCCCTCTCTGTATATCTTTGAGTAAGAACCATATGACAGATGCTACCAAGTTATCATGTTATGAACACGTTATAGACTCTCTGCTTATTTTGAGATCTTCTGAATCATGGTAGGTTCAGAATTCAAATGCAATATAGAATCTTTAATGCAAATTGGTAACTGATGGTGGTATACAAGACTGTAAAATATGAAGGAGACCTATAGAATGTATGAAATTATAACCTCCAACATTTGCCGCAGGTGATCATGCCCTCTCAATATATAATGAACAGGCAAAAACAATGAAAGGAATACCACCCACCCTGCTGCAAGAAGTACTACTCTGCATTCACCAACATCAAACTATGAATTTTAGAATCAATACGAAACAGGTTTCCTATTCAAATCTCAAAAGCTCGTTAGTCTTTCTATTGCCTTTATGACAAACCCTGAAAATAAACATAATAGGTCCGATTATTATTTATACCATCATCTACTTATTTCACAAATAGCTTTCAGCTGCTGAACCTGCATTTGAATTGTTTACAGTGCATTATCACCACGTGATACTCCATCTGATCAAATTATTTAACTAGCCTGACTCTATGGTAGATTTCACTTGCCTGATGGGAAAAAGGATCAGATAACGCACTATCACCCCAAGACACCAAAGTGGAAATAAATAGAGGTTCCAATTCCATGGTTCAGGTGGATTCGATTTGAAACACCTTGTAAATGTATCCTGCATTCATCATAGCTAAACCATTACCAGGAGCTCACGAGAGATTTCTATCAAGTAGATGAAAATAAATAAAAGCAAACATTGCTCACATCAATTATGGCGCTAGCAGCCTCGGTCAAAACAGGAGAAATATCAAGCAGCTCACGGCTAGAAATTATTAAAGAGTTCAAATGTTGCAAATAATAATTTTCTTATGTACATCCATGATTATGGCAAACAACAGATATACGAAATATTTCTAAGCTTCTTGCCATCGGAATGCGGATACAGAAGCACTTTCTTTCCTTGCGTAGCACATGACTTTTGAAGGCTTCCTCTGCCCAGTTGATAAAGGTCGACTTCTGATGCAGAAGGATCTAACAAGAATGGATCTTCTCTCTCCCTGCTAGAGTCCAACAAAAAATACAGTCCTTACTGTTTCCAAATGTGTCATAGCATTTACTATTTGAGGCAAAAAAGATATTACCTAGAAGTCACATCTGCAGATTTTGCAGACAACATCCCTGCCGGCTGAAACTCTTAATGGACTTTTTCCTGTAGGTAATCAAGTGTTTGAAGTTGCTCATAACTCTCCTCGAACTTGAAACTAGTATAGGAATCTTTTAGAAAACACAAACTAAAGTTACAAGTTAGAATATGTTGATGGATACTTCTGAATCTCCAAATTAGAAGTTCATCAGAAGGCCTTCTTCCTTGGAAGGAGGATACATTAGCAGGTATTGCACAGTTCATATGTTGTTTTGAAACCCTGATCAGAGAGACTCTCTAACGAGATGGAAAAGAATCAAAACCAAGGTATAGACAGAAGCAAGCACGGTGAATTTGATTATAAACACGGAGATCACTCAACCACAAGCAGACGATGAAGAAATAGGGTTAGCGAGCTGCTCTTTGTATGCTCCTTTTTCTTATAAGGTTTTTAATTTTACTATCAGTTTCTTTAGGGATTTTCTATTTCTTGTCTCTTTTTCCAAAGGTTTTTATAATTTTTCTCCCCCAGAAAGATTGGATTTTTCTGCAACTGCGATTTCTAAAAATAGACCGGTTAATTTACATTATGATTCCAGTTTTGACGAACCCAAGATTCGAACTCATGAACTTGCATGGTATTACTTTCTAATATGCTCGCAGTCACCAGCCAAAATCCGTAAAAAACAAACTTGTTCTTCGAGGGTGTGGAAAGAACTGACTTTTGAAATAACAGGAACCTTGCAAATGCTCCCACTAATAAATTCTACATAAACTTTGAAGGATGCATTCAATTATTTAATCTCTACGAGATAAAACATATGCAGGACCAATTAGTGGTCAAGCGCATCAAGATTCATACAAGCAAATAAGGAAATCAAATCCGGTTCCTGAGTTTGCTTTACAAAGGCGGGATTAAGCATCCATTTCGAACAGCATTCTATTGTTGATAAAAGTAACTTGTATAAGCGACACGATATGAAATGGACCATGGTATCAAGACGTGTGCTAAACTAACCCAAAAAGCTTCAGAAAGACAGTGGATGGTACAAATAAAGGAGTAAATCAAGGAAAGCTTGTCCACCTTGGTCATCAGAGACCGTCTTGTCAAAAGTAGCTGAGTGAAGTGAAGGTAAAAAAACAAAGGATTATATCAAGGAAAGCTTGTCCATCTAGGTCATCCAAGACCGTTTGGTCAAAAGAAGCTCATCAAGGTACTTCATCAAGATCAGACACTATGGACGGTTGATCAAAAGGAATAGAAATGGAATTTACATATACCCAAAAACTATCATGTGAACAATGAATTAGCAACAAAGAAACTAATGGAAATTGTAGGACCACATTTTGGTAGCCAGATGTAGTTTTCGTGATGATTAACTCGAGAAGAAAAAGGAAAGAACAAAGCCAAAACCAGATTTTGGTGGCATGATTCAGCCAGCAAGGTCATTAGTACACACAGAACGGCCAGAATTAAGAAGCCCTGTGAAATGAATTATTGACCAGCTGTGGTCGCAAGTTGGGATATGTCATCCTGCAGGCAGGCGTATCAAAGCAAACGCTAATCAATAAATGCTCTACGTTGACCGGTATCCAATGCCATCTTGAAGCCCTGTAAATACGAGGTCGAATTATGGACTGATACTTCATGATCCCAACAAGATGTGAATAATTTGTTCTTCTAGGCGCCTCGTACGCTTTATGTAGTTGGTGTCATTTGTCAACATCCAGTTTATATACTTCTGAGATGCTAAGACCCTCAGATTGTCATCATTTCTCACTACAGAAACTGATCAATTGACGGTGACTATGGCCATAATAATTCAACAGAACAATGCAAAGATTACCCATCACCATCAAAGCAACGAGCACGTAAAAATATCCTCCTACACTTAAGACTGCTACATATCTCCATGCGCATGGAAAGCATCGTCGTTCTTCCAGATTGGAATCTCAACCACATCCCGTGTTATGGATTTTAAATCGCTTTTGATCAAGGAGCAGACCTGCTCCAGATTCCTACACGCATGTAGGCTCATCTACATGCCTTCTCAAGACGACATTTAGCTTATATAAACTCATGCAACTCCTGAATCTTTCAATTTTCACCTTAAACGAAGCTCAATTCAAACGGGCAGATTCACGCAATTTTGGAGACTCTAAAACACTTGATTTCCATCACACCTTCACCCTTTAGGCATGGCAGATGCAGAAAACAACAACGAGTAATCCACAAGCCAATGAAGTTATGGCTGTCTCGAAGATGAAACCCGAGCTTACAAGCACAGCACATAATCTCATATCCTTCAGATGCAAGCAAGAAAGGGGCTTCAAAAAGAAGGAAAGGGGGGGGGAACCGAACATTGAGAAAGCGACTCACTTACCTTTGCTGATGAGGAAGAAGGACAGATATGGTTCTTCAAGAACTGGTTTCTGTCTCCGTCTCCGTCTGTGTCTCTCTCTATCCGAGCATAGATCGGATCAAGTCGGGAAATTGACAAGGCTGAGTATATATCGGTGCACGCAGGAAGGCTTCGACTTTGCTTCCACGCTCCCCCAATTCATTCGCGTGGCTATGGAGTTCCTAGACATGCACCGCGGAGAAGGGGTTCAGGAGGGAGAAGAAGAAGAATCGCCCACCAAAGAACTGTGCATGTGTGCATGTGCATGTGGATGGATGCATGTGTGCGCATGTGCATGCATGTGTGCATGCATCCACACATGTGCTCACAATGGATGCATGCACATGCACGCATGCATCCACACATGTGCCCACAATGGATGCATGCACATACACGCATGCATCCACGCATGCATCCACGCATGCATCCACACATGCATCCATGCATGCAGAGCTCACAATTGGATGCATGCATGTGTGGATGATGGCATCTGCGCAGCCAACGCATGCATGCACCAGCATCGATGTGATGCAGAGCAGATTGCTCACAATGGATGCATGCATGTCCATACTCATGTCGATGCGCATGCATGCATGGCTTACATGCATGCAGAGCGACTAACTGCCCGCAATCGGATGCATGCATGTGTGGATGATGGCATCATGCATGCACCAGCATCGATGTGATGCTGAGCAAATTGCTCACAATGGATGCATGCGTGTCCGTGCTCGTGTCGATGCACATGCACACATGCATGCATGGCTTGCATGCATGTGTGGATGATGGCATCATGCATGCAACCGCACCGATGTGACGCAGAGCAAATTGCTCACAACGGATGCATGCATGTCCATATTCATGCGGAGATGTGCATGATGTATCTACATCTGCATGCACATGCCTGAACAGATTTCATGCAGAGTAACTCGCTAGCATGCATGTGTGCGTGTGCGTGTGCATAGAACGAACCATATGCAAGCTGCAAACGCAATCGAGAATGATTCGAGCATTCGAGATTAATAAATCATCAAAGGTATGTTCAACAGATGTCACGCAGAGTAAAACGATGCATGCATGCACGATGTATCTGTATACGCATGCATGCATGCATGCAAATCGATGTCGTGAAGATGAACTGGCCAGCATGTCTTCTAGAGTAATTGCTCCCGAATGAACGCATGCATGGATGATGTATCTATCCATCCATATACGCATGCGCATGTGCCCGAACAGATGCAACTGCCGAGAATGCATGCATGAATGGCAGCATGACCATGCATACAATGGATAAAGGAATGATGAGCCTTGTCACGAAATTTGGGAGCAACGTGAATTCGGGTTCTCCAACTGCATGGCTCCTTACTGTAGTTGGACACCTTCGTTTTCCAGTTGTTGGGGTCATCTAGTTTGTAAAGCATTATCGCCAACCGTTTTTTTATTGGGCAAAAAACACATCAGATTGGGTGGAAGCGCTAGAGTATAAACATAGCCCATTGTCTCATCAGAGCTTTCGTTCAACCTCGGTCAATTTCCATCGGCACAAGGTCATTGGATGACAATGTTTGAGGGGTTCTCGAAATGGGTTGCCACCTTGAGGTCGCTCGTTCCTCTTGACGAATCTCAAAAAGCCCGTTGTTACAACTGGTTGCTTACGTGACAAGGAAGTAGGCTCCAGGAAGTTGGAGCAGTAAATTTTTAACATCACTACGAAGGCCTCGATGAAAATAATCGCAGACTGCTTGGCCATCCCACTCAACGTCACATGCTAATTGTCAAAATGCAGAGGCATAGACAGACACTAGATGCATACCTTCATGTAACAAATCGAGTTTGATGATGGTTCTTAAGCGTCCGGTGTGTATCCCCAAATGTCGTTTCGAACTCTGCCAACAAGGTAGGAAAGTTTTGTAAAAGTGGTGATGATGTTTCGACCAATACTACAAACAAGGCTTGCACAACTCTCGAGAGAAGGGTCCTAATGAGACCAACTTAACGAAAGTCATCTGAATATCGTTGGGGCTGTAGTTGGATAATAAGTTTGATCTAATTTATGAATCTTCGAAAGTGCGCCCTCGTGCCATCAAATTTGTCGGGTAAACTGACCTTAGGCTCTATACTTGTAGTGGGATTGAGAGGAGTTTGAGAAAGGGTAAATAAGGGATCGGGCTCTACAGGTAGAAGATTTGTCGATGTAGGAAGAGAGTTAGATTTTTCTTTCTCAAGTTCAATCGACATTCTAGCTTGAAGCTTCCGTGGTGATTCCCGAAGGTTGTTATTCTCAAGTTGAAGTTTCTATAAGCTAATTTAATCGCTCGGTAGAATCCGGCATGCTGAGGCCTGGGAAATGGGAAGGTGAACAAATTGCCACGTACAGATACAAAAGAGCAGAGAACAGAGCTAGGCAAGGGCAAAAGAGAAGAGTGAGAAGTAGAAGATAGACGATGCTGAGTATTGAATCTATAATTTGCGTTATTCACACATCCTGATTCTATGTTCGATCGATCAGATAAACTAATCGGCTCTGCAGATAAGGTCGTGAGTTTGAAACCCGTCGTTATGATAAGTCTCGACTTAACAAGTTTCTGCGCAATCCACGCTGCCGAGCAACATGAGTTCTTCCACGACAGAACTCAGTCGACTCCATCCTTAGAGAACATATCGATCCCACAAGATGGTTCAAAAGCCTCTAGTTCCAGAGTTTGACTTCGCCTCTTCGTCGACTCTACCCTCTTACTCGCGTACATACAAAAAAAAGAAGCAAAAAATAATATAGTGGCATAGATCCCCGACTATCCCAAACTCAAAGCTTAGAGTTAAAGCACAAGCGTTGATCTGCTCATCAGATCTTTGTTCGGGTTCCTTCGAGATCCACTGACTATCCCAAACTCAAAGCTTAGAGTTAAAGCACAAGCGTTGATCTGCTCATCAGATCTTTGTTCGGGTTCCTTCGAGATCCCCCGACTATCCCAAACTCAAAGCTTAGAGTTAAAGCACAATCGTTGATCTGCTCATCAGATCTTTGTTCAAGTATTTCTTCGAGATCCCCCGACTATCCCAAACTCAAAGCTTAGAGTTAAAGCACAAGCGTTGATCTGCTCATCAGATCTTTGTTCGGGTTTTTCTTCAAGATCCCCCTGACTATATCCCAAACTCAAAGCTCAAAGTTTTTGTAGGTCAATTTTCTTCTTCATTCTTCTTCTTCTTCTTCTTCAAGGGTAGATTGGAGAATAATAGGAATTCTTCTTCTTTCTTCTTCTTCTTCTCAAAATAACAAGAATTCTTCTTCTTCTTCTTCTTCTTCTTCTTCTTCTCAAAATAACAAGAAATATTCTTCTTCTTCTTCTTCTTCTTCTTCTTCTTCTTCTTTCTTCTTCTTCTTCTTCTTCTCAAAATAACAAGAAATATTCTTCTTCTTTCTTCTTCTTTCTTCTTCTCAAAATAACAAGAAATATTCTCCTTCTCCTTCTTCTTCTTCTTCTTCTTTCTTTCTTTCTTTCTTTCTTTCTTCTTCTTCTTCTTCTTCTTGTCGTTGGTGGGCGATTGCGATGCTTCAACGCCCCGAGGTCCGGGCTATGGCGGGAACACAGGCGACCTTTCTTCCTCCCTTCGCCCTCAACGCTGCTTCTTTTCCCCTCCTTTACAGCGCAAAACAGCCGCCGCCTTCCATTCAACGTCTCCCCTCTTCGGTAACTCTCCTTTCTCTGCCCCCATCTCCTGTCTGCGTCGTCGTCTCCGTCTCTCTCCCTCCTTGTCTTTCCGCCATCGCCGTGGATCTTTGATCGTTCCCTTTGCGATGGAATCCCCGTCCTTTCGATCCCTCCTCATGGCCCTCGGCCACCAGGAGAAACTGTTGTGGAGATTCACGTGTCTGTTTTTCCTGGTCTTCTTAGGCCTGGGCGTGTTCAACGGCTGGTGGCTCTTGCTCCTCCCCCATCAAAGAGCATTTCAGATCGCTTCCGTTGCGACGCTCGATGCCGCAGCTGTCCTTGTCAATGGATCCAACAGTAGAGATCGCAGCGATATGCTCCACGGGCCAGGAGAAGCTTCTCGCCCCCGCCATTCACCGATATCATCACAAGGTAATTCTTTCATGCTCTTCAAAATTGTGCGTGTATTCGAAAGGCGAAGAATTCGGAAAACCAATCGGAAAACCAATCGATCTCCCACCGGTATCGTTCTGTATCTTCTTTTGTCAAATTCTATGCAGTGGCCAGCATAGGAAAACCTCATCTCCAACCAGTTCACAAAAACAATGCATTCTTTTCCTTGTTTGGGGGAGGAGGGGGATGCTATTTGCATACATCAATCACCATAGCCAATCGTGTTATTCTCTATACATTCTTTCAACCAGCTTTTAGCACACCCTCAAGCGACCACAGACTCCGGTACGCATTGTTTTAAGTGCACGGGAAATTCTGGTTAAATCTGCGGTTCTTCCTTTATCACAGTAGAAATGGGATTTGCTGTTAACCTTCTGCTGCTGTAAGATAGACGAATTTGTGGTCGAATTTGTGCTGACTTCTATGCGCATCGTTGATGTACAACCTTATGAGCTCTGGCATGGTATTTGGTTGCTCCTATACCATTCATGTGATGATGACCGTTGATCTTAGGATTCCTCCATGTCCTTGTGAGAATCTTAGCGACCAGTAAAGCATTTTCAATTCTTCTGGTTCCCAGAAAGACCCAATGGATGAATAATTTTGATAGAATCGATTCTGGGTGAAAAAATTATCCGCACCATCGGTTTGATAGTACCATCCAAAGGATCCTTGTGCTTTGGAGGAATCTGTTGAAACAATACGGTAACTTTGGATGGATCCATTCTTTTTCACAATTTTTGATCATATGAAATGTGTCTTTCAAAATTCCGTGAATACTCCCTACCACCTGTAACTAATTAACAACCGTGGCACTTACATTGTCCGCTAGATTTGGAAGGTTTGTAATCAATTAACTCCAGCATGACTGTTCTGTGATGGGAGGTGTTCTACTGCACAAATGTCTTGACTCTTATGTATACTCTTGGCGTTCTTTCACGTTTTTTCAGGGGATATCTGTGATCTCAGCCGAGGTCAATGGGTCCGTGACTCGACTCCACCTCTATATACAAACAATACATGTAAATACATTCTAGGTAATCAGAATTGCATGATGAATGGGCGACCTGACAGAGGCTTCCTCTACTGGAAATGGAAACCCGTGGGTTGTGAACTACAATCATTCAGCCCCAGATTGTTCCTCGAAATGATGTCGGGGAAGAAGATGGTGTTCATCGGGGACTCGATAGCACGCAATCAAATGCAGGCCCTTTTGTGTGCCCTGGCACAGGTCTCTCTGACTGCTTCTTCTTCCTCTTTATCTTTTTCATCCTGTTTAGACGATCGGAAACAAGCAGTGATTTTTGTTTATGTATCACGAACCTCGAATCCATTGCAGGTCGAGGACCCGATAAACTTGTATTACGACGGGAAAGAGAAGGAGTACACATGGGAGTTTCCTCGTTATAACTTCACGGTAGCCAACTCATGGTCACCGTTCCTGGTGAATCACTCGGTCAAAGATGAGATTTACAAGCTTCATCTCGACAAGCCAGACGTGGTGTGGGCAACCCCCTTCGCCGATTATGATGTCGCTATTATCTCGACCGGCTATTGGTTCTTCAGGCCTAGCATCTACCAGATGAGCAATAACACGATATTGGGCAGCAATCGGGGGTCCGAACTCAACCTCACAAGGTTTGATATGCTTCATGCCATGGAAATAGCTTTAGAAGCAGTTCTGAAGCACATGGTAGATTCGTTCAACGGGATCACCATCCTGCGGACGGTAACTGTACCTCACTTCGAGAATGGATCATGGAGCGAAGGTGGATCGTGCAACAGAAGAGAGCCCTACCACGATGCACATATGCGGATGCCGTTGCCATGGATGAGCAATGCAATACATGGAATCCAGGCCAAGGCCTATACAAAAGCACTGGTCAGGAAACATGGCTCGATACCTTTCCAAAGGCTAAAGCTTATGGATATCACTTACAGCGCCCTCCTGCGTCCAGATGGGCACCCAGGTCCTTACAGGATCCAGAAACCGAATGAGCCTGTCAATGACTGCTTGCATTGGTGCTTGCCAGGACCCATCGACATGTGGAGCCAATTTCTTATGGAAATTGTGAGACCATACTTTCAGCGTGTATCTTGATGTGATAGCTACGAAGGAGCAAGGGCAGGGTCTCAATCAAGCAATATTCCCGGGGATTCTGCTATTGCATAAACCCTAAACTGATTCTTGGGGCTCCTAGATCCGTCGCGCAAGGAAGAACCCAGTACAAGAAACCTTGAATTCTTCAATCCCCTTACATGGTGGTCACATCAAATATCTACATACAGGAACTCATTTGCCTTGAAGATAGTCGGTCCTCTTCGGATTCATCGGGCGTGTCCCCACCCACACAAAACCAATTTCTTATCCCAATGGATAAAAATCTGGCTTCGAAATGTTGAAAGGTAACATTTGTTGACATTTGTTTGTGGAGGAAGTTTTGCAATAAATTGAAATGCCATTGCTTTGGTGCTTTCTTTCCTAAAAGAACATATTGGTGCAGTTGGGTTTAGACATGTTCTTTCTGCCACGGAGAGCTCATCCCTCTTTAGTACACGAAATACAATGCCTGTGGCCTTTCCAAGTGAATCAAACTTCTTTCACATAAAGAGCATTGTTACAAAGTCGGGTAGGTACCTTTTAAAACTCTTGGGGTTTGTACATGCCGTGAAAGGATTAAAACAGCAACTTTGGGTGTGTCTGCATTTATTTGCAGTCATCTGCAACATTTTTATCACAGTTGTGCTAGTGCTGCATATCTTCATGCTCATGCAATGCTACCAATTCCATCATTAAATTTTACCACAGTTTATAGTGCACAGCATACCAATTCCGTCATTAAATTTTCACCGAAATTCGTATCACAGTTGTGCTAGTTCTATATATCTTGATCTGGAGAGAGAGTCATCTAAGTTGAGGCACATTATGGGAAAGCATTTCTATTCAAGAGATTAATAGAACAGAAACCAGAATTGAAATGCACGTAACCACCAGAATACTGTCAATTTCAAGCAAGGTTTCAGTAAATTTAGATTGGACCCATCATCCATTGAATCTTACCTAACTCCAGCAAAGGTTCTTCCTATGCGATCCAAACAAGCCACAATTAAATGTTTTCAAGGACATGCTTAGGGCTGATGCTTTGTGCACCAACCTGTTTTCATATTGCCCAAACAAGGCTTTTGACTCTATTCATTACTGCATCTATTTTTTCCAGTCAGGCCCACCAGTTCTTTTGCGATGATAACGCAGTTATGACAAAGTCTTGGTTTGTTTGCTTAGAACAAATCTAGTACTTGATTGCTAAATCTGTTTCCGTAGACAAAAAAGAAGTTCAATGGATTAATTTGCAAGGTTTCCAATACTAATTCCGAATTTACAATCAATGGAGCAGTGCCTCATTATTACACTTTTTTGGCTCAGCTTCTCTCTAAAAAGAAATGTTCAGATGTCCCTAAAACGATTATGTCAAACCTAAGAGCCAAGCTTAAGCTCTAACAATGAAGGCTTAAAGATACTAGTCAAGCAGACACTGCAACGTAATCAATGGCTTGCTTACAGATCCCTGTCATGCTAGCCTCTGGACCATAGACCTACATAAAACCCAGAATAAGAACATCAAAATGAGACAGCTCAGTAAGTACATCAAGAAACGACAAAGAAGAAGGGAAAAGAAGGGATATATATATATACCTCGATCGGCACACCGATCTCTTTGCTCAAAGCACGCATCTTTGCAAGTCCTTGTTCCCAATTCGGGCCGCCTCTCCGCACATACACTCGGAGCTTACTCTCCTTCATTTGTTCTTGCTGCAAATGAACGAGAAAACAATGAAGAGATTGAATTTCATGACTCCTTTTCTTGGACATGATAAATCCATGTCCTCAGCTGTGTGAAGTGTTTCTCACTTTTTCTCGCATTGCTCTAATGATGCCACCAAAAGTAGCAGCCACATCAGTAAAGTTAGCAATGCCTCCACCAACAATAAGGGCCCTCGGTCGTCCATCAGGGTTTGCAGTGGCACACTGTGATAGCAGAAAATTTCCATACATTTATCCCACACCTGGTTATCCA
Source organism: Azolla pinnata (assembly GCA_037176905.1). NCBI lineage: Eukaryota > Viridiplantae > Streptophyta > Polypodiopsida > Salviniales > Salviniaceae > Azolla > Azolla pinnata. The sequence continues at coordinate 87,207 of JBBBWG010002559.1, forward strand.
GAACAAAATATGCATCCACGTACTCAACGATCTATAGGTGATTGTGGAGTCCTACATCTAATAGTACTCTTGCATAATGGAGGACTTCCTCTTCTTTTGGAGCGCCACTATACTCCGCATAGTTACCCAGGTCAGCAGCATAGCCCAAGTCTCCCACCTTTTTTCCAATTGATTTCGAGTGTTTCAAAAAAAGGGTGAGTGAGTAAATACATATCAAAGCATTAGGAGAATGCCAACATATGGTTAGGCCTCCTTACAGTATCTGCATAGATGACACTTGCACCTCCACCTGCAACCATTGTCCAAATGCGTGCACTCGGATTCAATATGGCCAACTTCAAGGATGCACTAGTCTGAGCCAGCAACAAAACAAGCACATCGTTCAACCAGTATCATTTTACCACAAGCTAGAAAACCAAGTAAAATGTGCCAGAGATTTACTTTCTCATCCATGGCATATACGAGCTTCTCTGCAGGACTCATGACCCTTCCAAAGGGCAGTGGGAATTCCACATCGCCCCACCTACATTATTTCCAGCACAAGATTGTTGCATTCATCAGTAAAACAGATTATTTAACGATTAAAGAATGTGGAGAGCTATCATAAAGACGATGACAACTTCTTGAAGTTTTTGAAGGCTGCAGTATCATCAAGTTCTCCTCGCATGTCAAGAGGAAAAGGCTCCCCCCCAACGAGAGTGAAAGGGTTCATCTCTAAGAACGTGAAATCGAGATCTGTTAACATAAAGAAAACATGTTTCAGTAAAAAAAACAAAATAGTTAGCCTTATTTTTCAACAAGACGAACTCCATATTGATCGCAGGAAGATGGCAAAACCTTCGAATACAGCGAAAACTCCCTTGATAAATGCTTCGATTTTTGGCCGGACCTGGAAATAGGAATCCATAGATGAATAACTGCGCGATACAACGAACCAAAAAAATTCTTAGGAGTAAATAAGACCACGAAGGAAGATGAACTACCTCCAAAGAAAGAGTCGCAATAAGGGGGGCCACGAGTTCATCACTCAATGGTTGAGATGTTGGCACGAACACTTGCTTCACCTGCTCATAAGTCTTTATATGTTACTCGCACTTCAATTTCAATAAGCACGCAGATTTTGAGAGTCTTGCTTGTCAGGGGAGCTGGAGCTTGATCTATTTTCTTTACCTTGTCCCAGTTCTCTTCGATCTCAATTCCTCCACATTCCGAGAAACTGACCGTTGCACCAAGGCGCTCGGAGACAATCGAGAAATAGTACTCATCATCATGAGGCACAAAAGGTTCGACGATGAAGGTGGTGATTGGAGCTTTGGCCCCACCCATTTCGACCTACATAAATCCGAACAAGAGCATCCATCAGATTCGAGTTCAATGACGTTAAAATCAACCATTTTTAGCCCTATCTAGAGGCTGAAGGTACTCAACAAACATTTTGTGTCCTGGTCCATCTTACAGAAGGAGTGGGAATCTATCAAAGGTTCCATCTCTATAGAGATTCCTGTCTAATTCACGCCCTCCGATACATACCTCTTTCCCAAGGCGCTGTGTTACAAAGTCCCTGACTCCAGCAAGATCCAAATTCAGAGCAACCTAGGGTAAGCAGACAACAAAGGATCAGGATAGATTGGGGCGGCTCACCGGAGCTAGATCTATCACATTCTCTAGAAGAAAGTAAGGAAGGAAGGAAGGAAGGAGATGAAAGTATACATATACGGGTATAGATAGCGAGAAGCATACCAGTCCGCTCTTCCCTCTCTTGCCAAAGAGCATGTCTGGTTTGACGACGAGCTTGGTGGAGTTGAGCCATGGCTCTCTGCTCACCAGCTCATCGAAGTCCGTGGATTGGGTGACCTAAATTCGTTCATTCCACAGACAGCAAGGGACTAGATTTAAATTGAATCACGTGTACGTATGGTTGCCTCCCGAATGGGTTGAGAGAGCCCCGCGTATGAAAGAATGAAGAGAATGTACCTGTGCGGATTTGATGGCAAGGGAGATCTGGGCGAGGCGCTGGAGGTGTTCCTTGAGGATCCGCTTGGAATCGTACTCTCGGATCTTCTTCCTGGCCATGGCGGGGAGATCCTCTTTGGAATGGAGACCGAAGAAGAAGAAGAAGAAGAAGGTGCAGAGTCAGCCTCTGAGAGAGGGAGTGACAGAAATAGAGGAAGGGAGAAAGAAGAAGAAGAAGAAGAAGAAGAAGCGAGGCACACGTTAGGCACGAGGGGCGCTGAATGCTTTTCTTGCTTTTCTCGCCATAGCCGGGAGCTCATCAAAGCAGAGGAAACCGGAAAAGCAAACCGGGGAAGAAGAAAGCCCGAAACGCAAAACAAAAGCAAAAAGCAAAAAAGCAGAAAAGCAAAAAACGCAAAACGCAGCCTGCCTCTTCTTTGTCTTCGGCAACCAAAAGAAGAAGAAAAAACAAATCTTGTCTTCTGATTTCGACCAGAAGAAATCTTCGAGTGTCAGACCGACGTGCGTTCGTCGTTGCGTTCGATCGTTTCGCGATGAATCTCCGAGCGTCGATCGAACGCTGTATTCGTCGCTGCGCTCGATCGTTCGCGACGAATCGTTCGAGCATCGATCGACCTGTATTCGTCGGTGCGTTCGATCGTTCTCGATCCGATCGGAGGAGTCTGGAATCGGGGATCGGTGGAGTCTCGATCGTCCGATAATCGAAGGAGTCTGGAATCGGGGATCGGTGGAGTCTCGATCGTCCGATAATCGAAGGAGTTTGGATCAGAGATTGGCGGGTGATTGCATCCGATCGTTCCGATTGATCGTTTCGATTGATCGGAGGTTGGTTGGTGACTTGCTCTCTCTCTCTCTCTCTCTCTCTCTCTCTCTCTCTCTCTCTCTCTCTCTCTCTCTCTCTCTCTCTCTCTATACCTGATCTGCAAACGCTTCTGCTGATGGAGGTTGTGCTGGAAGCTGCAATGGCTTGATCCAGCATCAGGTTAAAGTTTGTCGGCGTGCTATTGTGCCCTCGAGCCCGGAGATTCGGATCGAGCCCACGATTCATGTTTTCGAAGCATCTCCAAAATGGTGCCGACTTCAGTCAAGATTCGGATACATTAAGAGCTACAGAATCGATTTTGCATCCTCTCACGTGGATCGTGTAATGCCTGATCTCTTCTTTGCCTCGAATGGATGCTGGCCTTTTGCCCCTCGATCTTGGCTCACAACCTGCTCATGGCCAAACAAAAGATGTCTTCGATCGTCTTTAACGTGGTAGTTGGAGTTGGGTGATGCCAGACTACTGTAATGTGCATGTATGGGTAGCTCTTTCCCCACCAACCAAAACCAAGTTCTTCTGTATTCAATCATTTGCTCCGAGAGTGTACATGAATCCATAAAAAAAACGGAAACTCGACGCATCCACTCATAGGGATCATGGACAACGAGATGCATCACAAGAACCTTACAAATTCTTGCATGTCGTTCATCATCAGCAGGAGCAGATCGCTGTAATCCACAATCTCCGACTTCTTCAAGGCCCGTCGTAGCAATATCGATCGCTGTAACTCGAACAACTTGGGATTTGTCTTTAAAAATGCTTACCACCGATGAATCAGGAATCGGATTATTCTCCATGGTCTTCATAAAAGAGGCAAGACATAATAGAGGAGATCAGAAATGCAAATACATGTTACAGAACTTTCATCCCCATATTGATCCCTACATGCTATACATGCAACGTAGCATCGCTCCCTCAAAACATTTCGGGCTGAAGGTTTACTGCACTGATTCATAAAAGTCCATCAAGATTTCAATGGAAAACGGTGCTCTCGGCCTCTAGATAAGATGGCGTAAACGAAAACCTATACAATGATGGATAATGTCAGAGAGCATATACAGCACTAATGTGTTGTAAAACGAATTTCGCGAGTAGTGCGAGCTTGCATCTGTGACGCTCATCCTACGAATCTCCATTCTTGAGAACAATGGGGCTTATCATCGTCCACACTGTCAACCAAAGATTTATGTCAGTATCTGCATGTGAAATCTCATGTTTACATAACAGATACGAACTTTTACATGTTTCAATGTCAAGTTATCAATTCAATAAGATTTAGAAAACACCATCATTAGAGTTGAGGACTCAACTGTACATGACTGCAGCTATCCATTCGCTAACAATCTTCACCCAGACGCTAGCTGACCCAACATCAATACTCATCCTGTGTTTAAGATTGACCCTCGTTAAGAGCCAAGCATGGACGAGTTGTAGAACCATTTTAATATTATATACCTGTGCATTGTTTGATGTAGATTCCACCCTACAAACAGCATGGCAAAATACATGGCACCCATTGCAAAAACCAAGTGGAAGAAACCATACCCATATGGAACATCTTCCTCTGTGCGTAGTTTATCCGGTTTTCTTACCTGCAGGAGTAAATTACGTTCTGAATTTTCCCTACAAGCAGGATTCATAGACTCCTGTTTTATTTATTTACGAAGGGATGAGAAACATACAGAAAAACACTCCGAGTCGGTGCCTGTGGTCATTGTTGCCACAACAATCGCCAGCACTGCAATTATGAAGCTCTAAAAAAGACGTAAAAATAGTCATTTGCTGTGAATAAAGATACAAGAAATATTCCCCTGCTTGGAGACGTAAGGAGTAACATGGACTGTTAAGTTCATTCAAAAAATTTAATCTGAATACAGAACAAAACACCTTTTGCATTGAGGATAGCTACTTACAATGATAGTCAACCAATCTCCTTTTCCACTCTGTTGAGGCCTTGCATTGCATCCCGTTGAAAATGGCTCACTGCAAAGAAAAGTCGTCTGGGTATGCGTTCAACTTGATATGCACGGTTTAAAGACTATAGATGAACGAATAGTTGAAGTTTCATGCATTAATTTCCATATCAATAATCAAGTTTTGTAATTTCCTCTGCCCCTAAACTGCACTTGGATTGGTTTTTTACATTCAATCGCTAACTGCAGAACGAATTGAAACAGACTTTCACATGTTCTTTTTGAAGTTGTTAAATTTATATGAGCGCTAATTTGTAAACAATCATTTAATCTGAACTACTCACAACTTCAATGTATCATAATAGACTAGGGGAGAGTATTTTACAAGCTCCAGACTCTCCATGGCTGCATATACCTCAAACTTACAGACAAACACAATGTAAACAGACATCACTTAATCTAAACTAGTCACACATTTATTACATCACAATGGGCTAGAATAAGACAACTATGCAGAAGCCCAACTATCGAGAGGTGCACACCTTGTTATCGCAGACCAACATAAGAACACAATGTATATGGACATCAACCCCGATGTCATTAGACCAGCTTTAACCTGTCATGCAATCTAGATTCAATCAAGAGAGTAAAAAAAAAGAAAACCTTCGATTGTCAACTAGGAGAATGAGTACTTTTGAATGAATAGAGATGCTGGTCATTAGCTGGATCATAATTAAGGTCGTCGAAATCAAGATTATATTTAGTCTGCATGAAAACTTGGGAGCGAACCACATGTACATAAGGACGATTCCACTAAGAGCAGCAGAATAAGATCCTGTGGTTACAATGACTCGGGGTATACGACTGCACAAAAATCAATCTCAGTTACTACAGTGGAAATATACCATGGATATCAACATGTTAAAAAATTTTGAGATTTACAAGAAGAAAGAGAAGTTATCTGAAAAAAAAGATACAGAAGATTTCACAAAAGGAGTGCTCACACAGCATAACAAATATGAAATGATAAAAACTTGCCAGCTTCGAGCTTTCTCATCTGAATTCCAATCTTCATTCCACCAATATATAAAACGGATCACGCTCAATAACTGAATCAGAAGGAAAACCCTGCTAATCGTTATAAAACTTCTCAGTTAGTTGATTGTAAACTGCAGCGAATCAAAGACAGAAGGAATGACAAAGGAAACAAAAAGTTAAATCAATAAATGAGGGTTGCATTAACATGGAGATATCTAGGATCCCCTCAAACCAGGGAACTTTTTCCTCGCATTATCTACCAAGATTTCACATCACTCCATGATACTATGGATGCACATTATCTTTCTCCTCAATATGAAACTTAGAGCACATTCCACAAAATTGAACATAGCAATAGTAAAATTGTTTGTAACTTCTTTATGTGACCCATCTAGCTTTGATGATGGAACTTTTATATCTATCACACAAGAATCAGAACTTTCAATGATGCCTGAAGAATGTTTATACTGTCATCATTCACGGTGCTTTTCAGCTGGAAGAATGTTTATTTTATACTTAAAAGCTCTCCAGACATTGGCTTGGCCATTCTTTCCATCCTATTGGAGAAACAAGGATTTGAATACTTCAATAGTTCACCTTTTGAACTGTTCTATTTCTAATCTCAATCTCAACAAACGCTCAGCAGTATAATTAATAGAATAATAATAGTTTCCAACACAAATCATTCAAATGAAGACTGATGCTTTTGAGAACACTTCCAACACACTAACCCGGCACCAAATCGCGCAATTTCACCTAAACAGAAAGTACTAGAAGTCAGATTTCGTCAATGTTTCTAGCTCCAAAGACCCTACAAGAATTATCATAAACTCAACTTACCATAAAAATGAACGAAGGCTGGGGGGACTAAAAATGGTGCAACCATAAAAAGAAGCCACATCAAAGTTTTGATAGCCCACCATCCCGAATGCCAAGAATGTCTTGGATCACTTACTTTCCTTGTACGTGCAGTTGTGATGAACATCGTAAAAAAGAATATCTATATTATGTTATGGAACATCAACTTCTAGATATAGTTTAATTGAAAGCTCTTAATGTTCAATTGTGCAAGGATACAAAACACCCCATGCTCAAACGGAGCACTCCTTCGGAACCTAGGCAATCATGGCCGCCTTCACAACCCTTCAAATCTGACAGAAATAAAACAACCTCCAGGGTAAAAACAACTAGCAAGTAGAGCTCAGGTGAAACTCCTAAAACACCCCCGAGTTTTGTCTTTATTTCCCCCCAAGTTTTCGTTTATACATATGTCCTTGCGAGAGAAGAATAAGGACGATAAACCAACAATACCATTAACTAAATGTCACTTATTATGGGAAAAACGAATCAAGACGGATCAAATGTCATTTATTACGGAGAAAATGTCCCTTGTCTGGCAAAGGACTTGAGCAAGGCAATTTTAGGAAGCAACCAGAAACTCAGAGGTTCTTCCCTAAAAGGATATCCCAGCAAACATACTGAAAAAATTCTTTCAGCTCAGAGCTAAGGAGAATGAAATACTTACAATGAAATTGATTTAATGCCTGGTGGCTATAATCTCGGACAACCCAAGCCGCAAGGTTTGTGAGTAGAAAGATGAATCCATATATATAACGTGCCACTGAAGCAGGAGGAACACCACATGTCTGTCCAAGAGCAGCCTGCCTCCTGGAATCACCAAGAAATCCTCCAGATGGCTTCATTTTGGATACACTTTGAGAACAATCAATGAACCAATGCTAGCCATTCCACCTATAAATCCGTGAACAAATGTAAAGCAGCGTGATTGTGATTGTATCCCTGAAATTGATAGCAGTTGTGAACATATGTTAAGAATTACAGAAGATGATCCAGAGAATGATGATAGTCCGCATTCAAAGGCAAATCAAATGAGTAGGGAGTTCATATCCTAACAGAATATCGGTTTCCAATAGGTGAGAAGCGGAGGGCAAGATTATGGATGCACATAGCATGAGAAGCAAGAGAATCCGTTCAGTGAGGTTGCTAAGGGAGAGTAGCAGCTTCCACAGGGATTCGGAGAAAGTTACTCAAGGCTCGTGTCAAAAAACTAAGCTCTTATGCAAAGGGAATTTCACTATCGAGAAAAACAGAAGGTACAATGTTGTCATCTTGATTCACACCATACATAGGATGTGGATATAAGCTAATCACGAATTGCGCTATGATTAAAAGCAAGTTCAAATCTGACACGAAAATGAAATGGAGGATGAGGAGTTCATCCTTCCATATATTGAAGGAGCAACTAATCTAAAAGAAAAGTATGCGAAGTGGAGCTATCAGAACGTTCTGGATTCGTCCCTCAGTGGACCTTAGCACACACGCAAATAGAGAATGATTCGGTATGAGAAAAGATCAAATCATGAGAAGACAAAGAAGAAGATCCTTACAACTGAAGAAACTGTCTTAGTTACATACTCCCATACCAGAAGAAGCGAAATAGACATTCTTGGAGGGATTGATCATTCACAACATCCTTATCTTAGGAATGCATGCAAAAAGAGCTCAAACTATGTACTGATGTTGCTTGATGCTTTTTTTCTTCTCATCAGCATATGACCTACACATTGTAATATCCTCTCCAGCGATCAAAGGTTCGACTTTCGTCTGCAGCTACCTCGAGGCTTGTTCTCTTGGAATAATCATCACATCTTTCTATGCCATAGCTCGAAACCCTAGCTCTCTGATTCTTACATGAGCTACCAAAGACAAATGCATGTATCATACAAAAGCAAGCAGAAGGAAGATAGCGAATTATTTGTATCTGTGTCCAGCACTAATTTCGCTGTATCCAACTACTTTGGTTTCAACTCCCGTTCCCAAAAAAGCTTTCATCTTTGGCGTAATCATCACATTTCTGCTGTGCAACAGCTAGTAGCCATAGCTTGTCATGACTTCAAGCACAAGAAAGCCTTCTCCCTCTCTCTCTCTCTCTACCTCTCTTGCTACCTCTCTCTCTTTCATACACATACACAGACACGCAAGTAGCAGAAGCATTTCTTTCCGTGGGGAAACAGATGTTTGAACTTCACATTTACAGCTAGAAATCCTCACAGCTAGAAATCCTCAGCTTTCCATACTTGAGCACCGCAGGCGTGAAAGCAACAGGCGATGGATTTAGCATTCTAATCCTTTTGAACTTCTAATTTCGGCTGCTTCTTCTTTACACCAGCTCAGGCAAGGTAAAAGGCATGGCTATCCAGGAATCCTATCGGCGGGGACTGAAGAAATGGCGGCTCCACGATGATAACCCGTCCTCTTTTGCTTCAATCAGCGTCTCCTCAACCGTGCTTGCGCTTAGCAACAAGGAACTCCGCACGAAAGCCAGAAACCATTGCTGCGCTGCTGCTTCTACGCAGCATAGCAAAAGCCAGAAAGAAAGCTTGCTGCGCTACCGATTATGCAGCAGTGTTGGCCAAAGCTAGGGAGGAGAGACAAGAAGAGGCCGGCCGCAGTATGTAGAAATGCAGGTTAGCATTGTGGCAGGGAAGAAGGGATGGAACCGACTTACATGAAAGGAGCGCATCCGACGGAGAGCGAAGGAGGGAGAGGAGAAGGAAATGGCGGCCGGTTCGCAGGGAGGCGAAGATTAGGGTTAGGGTTTGCAGGCGATGAGGAGAAAATGGCGACGAGTTTCGGGCGCTGTAACAGCTGCAATCAATTCCATCAACGAACGTTACCGGAAGGTGCCATGGATTCTTTGCTTTCTGTCCTCCTATCGTTTCTGCTGATACGCATTTACTGTGTTTTTCCTCATCAACATCTCCATTGCTCCATCTCCATCTCCTCCATCTCCATCTCCATCTCCATCTCCACTTCCCTCTCCTTCTCCTTCTCCATCTCCATCTCCATTACTCTCATGCACAAGCTCCACAATTGAATCCTCTGAATGAAATCACAATCTCCACCTCCTTCTCCATCTCCATCTCCATCTCCATCTCCATTCCTCTCATGCACAAGCTCCACAATTGAATCCTCTGAACGAAATCACAACCTTGATCCAGCACACATCCTTACAAGTGCCCTAATGAAACCCTAGAACCCTAAAAACCCTAGAAATCGAAGAAGCTCGACGCGATCGGCTATCCACCGATCGACACGATGCGAGCTTACGATTGAATCGCCGTCCTCCTCATCTTGGCGACGAATCGCTCATCCCCTGCATAGATCGATCTCACGCCCCCGCCTTGCCTCTTCAGTTGCAAGATCCCGCATCAAACCGAAATTCAAAGCTAATGTAGTGCGCTACCCCATTCGAGCAAACAATAGATAATTGCACTCGCATTCTCGCGTGATGAGTGCTAGGATCGGACCCCTTCTTTTTTTTTACTGTATCGACGAGGATAGTACCGCCGATATGCTTGGCATCATCGAAGCTTTGAATGATGAAGCTTGAGGGAGAATGCCGGGTTGCAAGAACTATTCCCATGCATTCCAACAGGAGACACTAACTACGGTCGATTCGAGCACGGATCGAAGCCTCATTTGACTGACCTCGGCGCACGTCTTGAAAGCACAAGATCGAAGACAACTCAACATCACACGGTATCATTTATTCAAGTCTCTCGAAAGATTTCGTACTTCAAGCTGCCCATAGAATCTATCGTGTCAGCAATGATTAGAAGATTCCATTGTACATCTCTAACTAGATTATTGCACAACATTGCCCATAAAATTCAGTCTGTTTGCAATGCTTAGATTATTCATACAAACTCCGATCAGCTCCAGCTTTGTCATGATGGACATCTTCTATGTTTGCTCTATAAAATGGATGTTTGCTCAATGGCCAAATATATCATTTGGACATTCAACCGTATATACCATTGTAGATGAATTATAACATGGAATGGAAGACACCAGTTGTCGATGAATGAATGATAACATGGAAGGGAAATTAATCCATCGTTGCAATTCTGAAGTTGAACAGAGATAAATACACCAGATAAGCATATTCGACCTCAACCGATAAAACTTACTCGGATTAGCATTACAAACGGAAATGGTCTTTTACAGTTTTTGAGCCAAGCTTTAAAAGCTTTGCCTCATGACACTGACACAGGCAGGCAATCTCAGGCCAACAGCTTTGAGAACAAAGAAGAAAATAGAGATACATTGTCTTGATGAGCGTGGAACAAAACATGGGTAAGAAAGAATACCAGGTCCTTTGGAGCAACAAACTAACAAAACAAAGAAAAATGCGATTACCTTGAATACAGATGTGTTGGATGTGCATCTTCATGTCTCTTATTCATTCAACTTTCAGCACTTTTTCAAACATTTTGATAGTGCCTGAGCCTGTTACCGAGCCTCGAAGATAACAATGTTCAAGGTGCACGAAACAAACATTCGATGGACGAGAGAGACTGTGTGGTTGTATGTGGACTACAGATCTCGACAAAACAATTGATGAATCGAGCAATACAGAAAAGCTGATTTTCCGGAATCTCATTCCCATCTGACCAGAATGTTTGTTCTTTTGGGGGGATTTTGCACACATGCTACTTATCTCCATTCATATGTATGTATATTTGTGGATTAATGGCACCACCCCCCTCAGTGTCCAAAATTACAAGCTTGGAGGAATTCCATTTCATAATCAACATACTTGGTCCAGTATTCCTTGTATTGCTTCATGGCGAGATCGAGCCAAGGCTTCATGTTCCCATTATAGTGAATGACAGCTGCCGCCTTGATGTCCTCCTTACTGATGTTGGGGTTGTATCCGAGACCAAGCACATGCCAGCTCTTGTCGATGGGTTTTGTAGTCTTGTAGAATGTAATAAGACCAGGCGGCAGGGTTCCAAGCTTCCATAATGTTCTATTCTCATTCTGGTCAAACAAAAAAACAAGCATATTCATGGTTGCTCCTGCTACAGTTTAATTGGATAATTTCTAACATGCAATATAAACTAAACATTTCACGAGACAAGATATAAATTTAAAGTTAGGTCCCATATGTTCAAATTAGCCTCATTGCGGTCGCCACACATTTCTATTCTAACCTGATCTGTTTAAACTGTACGTACACACAGAAAAAAAAAACTTACATTGTTCTGCCAGAAATGGTATTCCTCGGTACACTTCTCACGCCTCCACGAATCGAGATCAAATAGATTCATACCATAGGCCCAAGCACACGCTTTTGGGTCAATCTTCTCTTTGATGAGAGGGTGAGAGAAGTTCATGTAGTTGTCGTACCTGTGGAATGACCCAAAGCATGTCTCCACCGCAGCATTGACCTTCCCATCCATGTCAATGTCCCAGAGGGCAGAGAGATCTCTCTGGACGACCACATCATCATCAAGGAAGAGGATGCGATGCAGCTTTGGGTACATCTCAGCGAGGTAGAATCGGATGTGATTGAGCATGGAGAGGTATTTCGGGTTCCTGAACTTCATGTTCGATGCATCTTTGGTCGCGTTCTCCATCTGGTTCTCGAAGTAGAACTTCTGGAGGTAAGCGGATTCGAGCTGGCGTAATACAGGGACATACGAAGAGTTGAGGAAGGTGTAGTCCTCAACAGCTTTCACTTCGATGTGGGCATTCCGCGGGGGCCTCATCTTGAACCAAACCCTCATAGCCCATAGGTTCATCTTATCAGTGACAACATGGAAGACATGCTTTTCCGGGTCTTTCGCATTCACTACGGCCGAGTTTACGACAACTGCAGCCGCTACCACGTTGTCGGAGAAAATCGCGTAATGGTAAAGACTTGGATCTTCAAACTCGGGCGCTGGATCTCCTGATTCGATATACCTGGTCGGATTCGATATCCTCTCCTCCATGAGACGCGTCATTAAACAATGCAAACTCTTTGGGATTGATTTTGCTGCAATCAGGCTAGCAAATGCACCTTGTTTCTTCGCCTTTGTCAGCTGATCGTTCACGGAGAAGATCGTATCTTTCAGCTTCTGCACCCTCAGCTGGCTGTCGAAGTACTCTTTCGCTTCCATCATGTGCTTCTTCGAAGTCCTTATCAGATCTTTGAGCTCCAACTCGAATGCGGCTAGTTGCTGTGCATCTACAACTGAGGAGGTGATCAGATCTCTGCTCGATGGACGGTTTAGGAGCTCCATAAATGCCTGAGCTTGTTCTGTGAAGATCCTCACCTCTCTCATCATCTCAAGCTTGTTCTTCCGAGCATAGGAAGCATACGCGTTGATTACGGCAATCTGATCGTTGCCTTGCTTGAAAAGTGCGTCTACTTTGGTTTTCAAGGGATCAGATCTGACAGCAGTTAGCCTTCTGATGTGCGATGGAATCTCTAAGGAGGCCCCGCTGTCAGATTCCACCTGAAACCAACACATATGCATACAGAAAGAAAACGACTTCGATGAGCTCACATCTCGGCATTGAAATAGAGAATGTTGTCCAAATCTCTTTCGGTTTTAAATCCTGCCATTGCGACAGATCGCCTGTGATGTGCGAAGAAACCGAGCGAGAGACGAGGCGCTCTTACTGAGAGTCGGACGCCTAGATCCGAAACGAAACGAGGAGAAAGAGGAAACGCACAGAGATCACGCAGCAAGGGGAAAGTGTTCGAAATGGAATGAAATGGCACAGATCTGGTACAAAAACGCGGAGTGGCACTTACATGTATCTCTGGAGTGGAATGCTGTTCGACAGAAGAAGAGACGCAGACGGACAGAGCTCCGGCGAAGAGGAGGAAGTGGAGAAGAAGGGCACGACATTGCTGCTGCTGCTGTTGCTGTTGCGACGGGAACCTCGTAGTCGCCATGGAAGTGGAAAGGGGGGGAGCAGATGAAGAGCGCGGCGGAGTTGGAAGGATTCCGGCGGATCTCGCTGGATACTGTCTGCAACAAACGAATCAAGTGCAGTAGCGCGTGAAGGGGCAGGAGACGAGCTTCCGCTTCCAATGTCAGGAGAAGGAGGAGGAAGAAGAAGAAGAAGCAGAAGAAGAAGAAGAAGAAGAAGAAGGAGAAGGAGAAGAAGCCATGGAAACTGTGTGCTGGCTGTCACTGTGCGCATAGAAAGAAAAAAAACAGACAGAAAAATGAATGAAAGAAGAAGAAGAAGATGATGATGATGGTGATGGTGGTGGTGGTGATGATGGTCATGATTGTGGTGATGGTGGTGATGGTGGTGATGGTGGTGATGGTGGTGATGGTGGTGATGATGGTCATGATAGTGGTGATGATGGTCATGATGGTGGTGATGGTGGTGATGGTGGTGATGGTGGTGATGGTGGTGATGGTGGTGATGATGGTGGTGATGGTGGTGATGGTGGTCATGATGATGGTGATGGTGGTGATAATGATGACGGTGATGGTGATGGTGGTGGTGATGATGGTGATGGTGATGATGGTGATGAGTATGACAGTTATGACCGTCATGATGATCATGATTGTCATGATATGGTGATGATTATGATTGTGATGGTGATCATGATGCTTGTGGTGATGATGATGATTATGATGATGACGATGATGATTATGATGGTGACAATGATGATTATGATGATGATGGTGATGATGGTGAGATGATGATGGTGGTGGTGGTGATGATGATGATGATGGTGATGGTGACACGATGATATGGTGATGGTGGTGATGTTGGTGATGGTGATGATCTATGGTCACGGTGCTGATGAAGATGATCTATGGTGATGCTGATGGTGACGATGGTGGTGATGGTGCTGGTGATGGCTGTGATTATGACGGTGGTGATGGTGATGATGGTGATGATGATGATGTGATGATGGTGGTGTTGATGATGGTGGTGTTGGTTGTGGTGATTGTGATGATGATAATGATGCTGATGATAATGGGTGGTGATGGTGTTGATTGTGATGATGATGATGGTGATGGTGGTAATGATGATGATGATGATGGTGATGGTGGTGACAATGATGATGATGATGCTGGCTGTGGTGATGATGATGGTGGTGATGATGATGATGATGACTATGAGGGCAAAAGGTCAAAATCTGAATGAATCTGTTTCTTCATGGTCCAAGAAGGGCATCCAAATGTCCGGCCGCCCATCCGAAATGTCTGAGATTTCTTATGTCTGATAAGCCGAGGTTAAGTACCAGCAAAATCGGATTCGAGATCATGTTAGAAGATCATAGAAAGCTTGACGACACACCGGGATTTGTGTGCTTGCAAGAGTGTTATGATAAAATTTACACGAGTAGAGCAGAACAGTCGAATCGATTCGTTCGAGATCGTTTAGTAGAAGGGAGCATAGAGCTCGATCTGAAAGCCTGACAAATTTAGAAACTATATTCTAATGCCTACTAGAATTACAAACTACAAATCAACGGCTAGTTGTATCTCCCGCTAAAAATTAACATTGATTAACACTAAATGAATTAGATTCTGAAACTGCCACCATATGTTACTCGAGCACAGTAAGGGAATTGATTAGTAAACAAACAACAATACGAAGGAGGAAAACAATTAGTTTATACCAGTGCGAAGATTAAGAATCGATGAAGAAGAGAAGAGATGGATGGAAGCAAATTAGCAAGAGAAGGATAAAATTGATTAGCGAGAAGCGATTACGAAGCAAGGGAAGGAATAAAATCAGTTAGTGGGAGTTAATCGGAACGAAAAATTTTTGTGGCAGATAAAACAAGGCATTGATCTGTATTTTTTAATTTTCACAAACATTAAGATGTAATTAATAAATTTATTAGCACACATACACAGACACATATATTTATTTAAGGAAAGGTTGTTTTTTTAGTATTATCGATGAGCATAATAGTGTTTGTTTCTTCGAATCGAGGCTATATCAGAAGAGTTGAGGAGTTGCAGCAAAGAGAAGAGGTAGATTGGAAGGTTTTGAGCCAATGGGACGTCGTGATCAAGTGGCTAATCCACCGACAGACAAACAGACAGACAGGCAGAGGAAGCCACCGACCAATGTTCTTTGAAAGCGAATCAAAAGGGGAAAAAAAAAAAGGCTCCTTTGGATCGTAAAGAGCCAGGGAAGAAGAACTCTGCAGAATCTGGTGTCTGGTCGCGAATGCCTGAAACTGAACGATTTCTATTAACACTAAGAGAAGTTCCAATATATATGTATATATCGGTAGCTATGAAGTTAGTTATAGCTTTGCAGTAGCTTCAAGTATCTATCTAGGCTCAGATGAAGATCCAATCTTGTATGAAACTTAAACCCAATTGAGAACAATTCGTAGTTTGCTTGGGCTGGTTCGATCAGTTCAGTGTACACCATCAATTCTCTAGTATGAATCCTTTTTTTTTTAAAGGAAAATAAAACAGGGAAGGAGACAACACAACTAATGCGCGCTTTGATCCACGACAGACAACACGAGTCGATCGATCGATCGAAGTGATGGTGAGGCATCAGATCCCTTGATGACATGCCGCATCAGTCGTCACCCGTTCGGATCCGTCGCGATTCCTTCACGACGGGCCCCGTTCGTTTCATTAATCGATCGACCTGCGCTCGTGTGTAATTGCGATTCCTAGACAAAGGTCGAGTACAGACATACAACCGCAGTAACAGTCAGATGCTTGCTTTGGCCCCTTTTCTGCCTCTCTTTTCTTTTCCAACGTAAACTAAGAAGGAACCAACCAAGCACATGTCGTTGCCGCTGAGAAGCATCGTTTGGGCACAACCACAATCCACGCGTATCATACACTACGGAATCGAGACCTGTAAATCTGCCAGCGGAGAGATGGGGTTCGTCTGCGCATACGATTCGTGGGTGCGCATGAGACGAGACGCTCGATCGATGTTGTGCATGTTGCTTTCGCTAGATCTGTCGGGTCGAAGCGGATCGGAATCAGATCAAACTGAATCGAACCAATCGACCGATCGATATACAGGTATATAAATATATATATATCTCATCGATCGGGTGGTTGGGAAAGCCTTTGGAAAGCAATGGTTAAAAAGTCTTAAGGTATTGGGCTGTTGCTGTTAGGTGGACAAGAAAGTATCCATACGCCATACATACGTATGTGGCGCGCATACATACATACGGCGTATACGAAGCCGGGCACGTATAAACGTATACAGAGGCGTACATACGGCGGTGGGCCAGTTTTATAAATTTCCCTTTTTTGTTTGGGCCAGTTTCGTAGTTTCTCTTTTTGGTTTCTTTTTCCCCTTTTCGTCGACTTCTTCGTCGTCTTCTTCTTCTTCTTCTTCTTCGTCTTCTTCCTTCGACTTCTTCTTCTTCGTCTTCTTCTTCTTCGTCTTCTTCTTCTGTTTGCAGGAAACACAGTGGGTTCTTCTGTTTCTCTGAGAAATTCACTCAGACTGACACACAAACACAAACACACAGACTCCCTCCCTCCCTCTCTCTCTCTCTGCGTGTCTCTGTGTTATGAACGAGAATCATCAGCAGCTGCAATCCAATCCGCTCTCCGTATCCAAGCGCCATTGATCCATTGATCCATCCTCCTCAGCTTCCCTCCCATCTCCATGCACAAATCACAAACGGGATTTTTGTGTACAGCTCAGGAACTTCTACTACTGCTTCCTTGGCTTCTGCTGAGAAACCAAAAGAAAAAAAAAACGGTGTTTATCCTACACCATTCCTGTCAGATTTTGCCCGCTCTCTCCCTCCCCTCGCTCGCTTGGCTTGGCTTGGCTTGGCTTGGCTTTTCTAATTCCACCCTACAACATGATGCTTCGGAACTTTGACTGTGCAGGTTCGCGCAACTACAGAAGAAGGCTCGGCCAAAGCTTCGTGCAGTACTACTAGCTGAATGCGAGTGCGGAGTTGTGCTTGAAGGAAGGAAGGAAGGCAGCAGCAGCAGGTGCATTTGGCGATCCAGAGAAAGAAGGGAGCCAAAATCTGCGAGATCGTCTCGGTAGCGGCATCAGAAGGGGTTTTTAGCGGGTAAGCAGCATGATGGAATCGACGCCTGCTTGCAAGAGCACATGGGAGCTCCTGGAGCACGTGTCGGATTCGCTGGAGTCGGGCATCTCGGAGGCAGCGATGGTGAAGGTATGCTTGGGCAGATGGGCGTCGATCCGGAAGAGGTTGGAGCAGCTTCAGGGTCACATGGCGGAGCTGGGAAAGAGCTACAACAACAGCGCGATGTCCTCTTCTTCCTCTTCTTCTTCTTCAGAAGCTTCAGCGTCTCCCGACTCTTCATCATCTTCTTCTTCGAGCTCTTCTTCGCCGAATTCTTCTCCGAAATCTTCCTCTTCTTCAGAAGCTGCTTCTTCTCCCAACTCTTCTTCTTCGCCGAATCCGTCTCCGAAATCTTCCTCTTCTTCAGAAGCTTCTGCTTCTCCCAACTCTTCATCATCATCGTCGTCTTCTTCTTCCAGTTGTTCTTCGCCGAATTCTTCTCCGAAGTCTTCTTCGCCGAATTCTTCTCCGAAATCTTCTTCCTCTTCTTCTTCTTCGATGATGATGACGACAACGACAACCACCACCACCACTAGCATTTCGACAACAGTGGTGGCCATGAAGCAACACACCACGAGCGCCGCCGCCTACAAGGAGCTCCTGGCGAGCATAGCGAAGAGCGTGGCGGAGGCGCGGGGGCTGGCAGAGAGGTGCCTCCTCGAGGAGTCGGTCGGGGGAGGGAAGCTGCAGATGCAGAGCAGCCTCGACGGGCTGGCGATGAAGCTGGAGATGCAGGTGCAGGAATGGCAGGTGGTGGCGCTGCGGGCGAGGGCAGCAGCAGCGAGGGAATCGACGGCAGCAGCAGCAGGAGGAGGAGGAGGCAGGAAGGAAGAAGGCAGGAAGGAAGAAGGCAGGAAGGAAGAAGGCATGAGCGTGAAGGAGGCGGTGGCGAGGCTGGAGATGGTGATGGCGATGGGGGGGAGCTCGGGGCCGGAGGCGAAGCGCGAGGCGGTGGAGAGCGTGGCGGAGCTGATGATGATGGACGGCGAGGAGGGCGAGGGGAACGCGGCGGCGGTGGCGAGGGAGGAGGGCGGGGTGCGGGCGCTGGTGCGGATGCTGGACGCGGCGGCGGCGGCGGCGGCGGAGATGACGATGGAGGCGGCGCGCGAGGCGGCGGCGGGCT